>CM076581.1:1115002833-1115192947 GCA_034641835.2 Pinus albicaulis
TCTGAAACTAAATGAATGAGTAAATGAGGTTGAATCCATTGATTTCAGTGCTCTGCCTTTGAATTTGTTTAGTTTTGCATGTTTTCGCCTGTTTGGAGAGGATCCATGTTCTCCCTTGCCCTCTTCAGCTCCTTGTCGTTCTGATCCATCCATACACCTGATCAAAAGCATCAAGACTACTGCCTACCTTGCCCCAACTCGAATTCTGCAAAGATCTGGCCTTATCCCCGGACCCAAAATTGTTTTTCCCATTTTTTCAACAAAAAACCAAAAAATCAAAAATCAAACTTTCCTATCTCTTTACTAGCCTAAAATCAGTACCAATTATAAGTCATCTCGCACCCTATTGCTCAATTTATCGAGATAGACCTGGAGAGAGCCCTCTCTTGTCCTCGTAGGGCTAGCTACGAGGCTCAGCGTGGTTTGATGTAGCCTTGAGTTTTACCTTATTTCAGCCTAAGGTAGATTTGAGCACTAACAGACTCATACATCAACAGGGATCTGTACAGCACTATGCATCTCAGGGACAAAGAAGTACATGAAATCAACACATCATATACCTCACGCTGAAGATGACTGAAGAATGGGTTACTCTGTCGCTGGATCTGAAATCACCATCAAAATCGTGGTGTTGAAAGGCATGAAATTGACTACTCACTCGCTAAAAACTGACAACTACAACTTCACTTCAAAAAGTGGCCGAAAAATATAAAGCTCAGATGGAAAATCTAAATGCACCATTAGATTCATGGCATTGAGTAGTGCAAAAACGAGATAAAATTCGTCCCATTTGGACACTGTCAAAATTTCTCCCTCCTGAAAGTTGGGCTCAATCAAGGTTCCGCCTGCCTCTTTCGAGGCTCATGGTTCCACATCACCTGCAATAAAAAAATATATAAATATCGATATGCGTGTGCGCACTCTGCTGCCTCTGGCCTTGTTCCACTACACGAAACTCTGTTCGCTCTCTGTTCTGTTCCGCTACCCTCTACCCTCGTGAAAATGAGCATTCAGGTTTAAAGGGTTAATGGATTAAACAATGTGGGGGCCAGTGGTGCATTGGCCTCACCCACCGGCAGAAGGTGTAGGAGAGGGTAGAGGGTCTGGATTCAAAACCCAACCCAACCCCCATTTTGGTGAACGGTTGTGCATTTGTTTTTTTAACATCATTACTGTTAGCACTCTGATTGAACCTCAAATTTGAGAAGAGGAAATCCGAGGTAACCACATACCAAGCTTTCGATCTGACATCTAGCCCTACCATACTAGAGAGGGCTCTCTCTATGCCAATGAAGGATGGCTACAATAAGTGAATATTAGGCTAGCTATGAAGTACGGGGATTTGATTTGAAAGTTTTGGTCGAGACAACAAGAGATAAACAATCATTGGGCTATGGAGTCGAGGTTGGTTTCTACCTGCAAATTTGGGGAAAAATAGGTGTTATGCTCAGCCAGATAAATGATGTAGATGGGAGAAGAAAAGAGGAGAAATCCCACTGCCCTGTAGGCATCAATCAATGGATGAATCTCCAGTGGTAGATTTAGCAAAAAGGAAATCACATGGTTACTAAATAGAGCAGCTAACAAAGGATGGATTCTATAAAGATAACCACTACATTTAACAACATAATCATTGTGAAAGGAGCATCATGTGTGGATGGATTTCTAACACTTCTCTTAGAGAATGTTGTAACAAAAATTAGTAGAAAGAACACAATATGAAAATGATCTTACAAGGAAAACATGGTGAACATGAAACACTATGATGGATCCCAAATTTTAAAGGGCAGAAACTACTTCATTAACATAATATTCAGGAAAAATTATACAGTCCAAAGCAACAGTCTCTCTGCTAAAAATCGAACCCTTACATTCTCAAAAATCTTCCTATATATACCCTATTACAAATTTATTTTGATTCCTCTACATAGGAATCAAAATAAAATTAAAAAATAAAATATATTTGTGTTGGCAAATTAAAATAAAATAAATTACAACTAAAGAATTTAATTGAATCATTTGAAATAGAATAGGTTTGCTAAAATATGTCGAATTGTTGAAGTTTGTTGGAGTTTGTTCATGAAATCTATGATTACTTTCTTGAATCTGAGCCTAGAATCTTGTAGATGCTGATTTTGGGCCCTAAAACTCTACCTCTAGAATGCCACTTTGCACTTTTCTGCACTAAAATTGGATTTTGGTTGGCCAACATGCTGTAACATCAGCTCTCAAATTAAATACAACTATATCTGTTGACATGCATACCCTCCATCCATCGAAAATTGTGTTTTTGCCCTCCATTGATATCAGAACCTTAGTGAGATCTTCTTCCATTTGTTCATAGTTTCCAGCAATGACTGTTGGAATTGAAGGTTTTGTTACTCTCACATTAATGATTTCAATACCACGAGCATAAATGGTACAATCATTTTGAAGAGCCTCTTTCATGTTCTCATCAATCTGATCAAACTTGTCAATTTACACATCCTGCAAAGTGTGCGCACTACAAAACTGATTGATTTCATGATGAATTTTATCATAGATCCAATTCGTGACACCATAATTCAATATGGTGTCATAGACATAATCCTTTTGAAGGTGATTAACAACCTCAATATTATCAAAATAAATCATCACTCCACCCTTGGTGCCACGGGGTATTTTTTTTACCTCATCTGTTTGGACGATCACTTGAATTGGCTCATATTGATTTAAAGCAGGCATCTTCAAATGGAAACCAGGTTCAGTAATTCTTTTCGATAGAGAACTTCTTCTCCAGTAAGCACCAGCATGTCCTTCTGGAACTTGGTGCACAATACCAAAAAAAGAACTGACTGCAAGAATATATATCTTTAAATAATAAATCATGAGTAATATTTTCCCTGTGGATAGCAATAGCGCCAAATTGTCAACCAATATTTCGAGCAAGATTTTCACACATCCTTTTTGTTGAGCAAAACATTATAATTTTTGACCCTAGCTCTTGTCCCCTGAGTATTTGTTCTAGTCTTCTTTGCTTGTCTATTAGTGCAATTAATTCAACACACTGGGTGATGTAAATATTCGCAGCTAACTCATCAATAATCCCTATTATCACCTGAACAGGATTAACCAGCAAACCACCAGCTATCTTTTAAACCTCCTTGGGCCAAGTTGCAGCACACATCAAGGTTTGCCTTTGACGCGAGATTTCATTCACAATTTTCCGAATCTGTGGCTCAAATCCCATATCAAGCAGATCAACTTCATCTAGTGCCAAGAACGAAGCCTGCCGAAGGTTTACATTTTAGTTTCTAAAATTTCATTTAGTGTTTCAGGAGTGGCAACAACAATATCAAATCCATGTTCCAGATCTCCTTTTGGTGCTTTGGAATTGTTACACAAATTAATCCTTTCAGACTTGCCTTATTTTTGGGAGTTGGCGGTCCAAGGCGCTCATCCTATAGCTTTCCTTTATTCCTGAAGGCCTTAAGCTCATGTACAACCCTTATAAATTGGATTTTCTCCATCATAAGTGTGACTGAAGCAGTAACATAGCTATGAATCTTGGGTTTTAGCCCACAGATTTTGAGCTCGAATAACAATTCAACAGCTTCCTTATATTCTCCATCCATTGCCATCTTCCACATTATGTTTGACTTGTAATTGCAGAAGTGATGCACACTCATCTTCTAAAATTTGTATAGCATCATTGACTATACTTGATGCTTCATAAATGTAACTGTTACTATTTCCAGGATGGAATTTTATCCCTTCTAAGACAAGGCTTCCACAAACTACAGCAAGCTAAGCTAGCTTCAAACCAAGCAAACTCTTGTTTCTGATAACCATTCCCAACATAATTTCCAATACTTTGTTCAATAAAAATCCTTGCTTCTTCTAATATACGACCCCCATGAGCCATTTGATACCTTCATGTTGATGTGGGTACAAATTGGTTGCTATTTTCCAGGAAGTCTATACATTTGTTTTCCTTGTGTGAATGTAATAGCTTTTGATTCTTCTAAAGAAACCTCTTCCACTGATCTGCTACTCACATCTTCATATTCATACACATTTTTTGCATGATTTTCCCTAGTAGTAAGAGCATGTTTTTTCAATTTCACTTTCACTAATTCTGCAAAATCTAATGATTTGTTCTCATCTTCAGAAAACCCAGAATTATCTTCACCCACAGAAGAAGAAATCGCTACCACAAAAAAAAAACTTTAGAGGGTTTTTCCATTTGTTTAATACCCTTGGAAGGTCTTAATTTTGCATCAGTTTCACTATTTATTCCATGTACATGCTTTGCACTATAACTCACAAAATTAATAATTTTATTGTGATCCCTCTTATCATTTCCAGTATGCAATTCAGTACACCTTGATGATTCAGCAGAATCCTCTTCGCCATCACGAACCTTAACAGACACTAAAGATAGAGTAGACAAAGCACTCTCAAATTCTGGAGCATCTGAGCTGTGGACAAGGGTATCGAATCCATCCTCGTGATCCTTGACATGCCCTATATATTCCTCATCACCTACTGATTGTAATATTCTCAAAATGGGGAAAGCAACAATATATCAAGTTATGTAGGAAAAATAATGCATCTCATCTAGATTATAATAGGAGGCCAATATGGAGACCCTTATTTAACATTTACAACAGCAAATCAGATGTACAATGAGGCCCATAAGTTGTACAATAGGAAATAGAAGTCTCCAATGGAAGAAAATTCTCAAAGGAGGTGCTGCAATCACATATATGGACTGAAAATGCTTGGACAACATTATTTTATTGAGCATAGAGCAGTTGTTGATTACATCTTAGATCTAGAGAAAAATAATGCATGAATAATCAGATCTATTACAAATCCATACACTATAAAGACTCTTCTTCAAAATCCCCTTGGGGTTTTCAGCAATACATGAAGTACATGGAGTAGATCTAAGATCAAAAGCTGCAGATCTACAGAAATATTCAGATATTTAGGAATGTTTAGATCTGATCTGATATATACAATATAATGATCATCTCCAATGGATCTCAAAGGTGAAGGGAAGATCCCCAACACATGAAAATCACTCCTCCAAAAAGATGTGCCAAAAGGCCCTGCAACAACACCTACAGAAAAATGCAGATCTGGAAGTAAAAATGCTCTGTAGGGTTTAAGATATGTTTGGCCACATGTGAAGATCTAGAAACGATGTTGAAGATGTTCAATACCCTCTTGCCAATGGAGTAGAATACTTCTCCACTGAAAAGGAGCACTGAAATGGTCTAAATCTGAGTAGATCTAGCCTCCACTTGTTGTAGCTTTTAAAGACAACCAAACCATCAATAGGATCTACATTGTAGTTGGAAGAAGAAGCTTGGCCTTCAGTCAGATAGTGGGCTATGCAATACAAGACTCTCCCAAGAGCTACTCAATGGGAAGAGGTAGAATTCCCGATCAGGAACACCCAATGCTGAACAACATTTGCAATCTAGGCTAAACAGCCAAAGAAAGCTTGTATGTATAAACAGACAATACTTCATAAATATGATATCATTCAACAAACTTTTCATGTTGCCATCCCCTTCCTTATATAGATTAAGATCTTGTAAACCCTAAACCACCTTCAATGAAATAGCTTCTTTCACACAAGCCATCTCCATCTAGAACTGCACTGTGCCTCATTGATGGCCACTCCTCCAAGACAGCGATGTAGATTTGGTCAAGGTTGACCCAGTCAAAGTGTCCAGCCCCTTTCACACCTAAGGGTGCTAGATTTTGTAGCCAAGTTTTAGCCTTTTTCACATTTGGCTCTGATTTATTCTTTATTAGGAGTTTTATGAACCTCCTTTACACTTTTATTCTTTAAACAAAGAAAGAAAACAAAATTGAATATTCCAATTAGCTCAGGACTAATTAGGAATATTACAGTCCTCCCCTCCCAAAGATTTCTTGTCCCCAAGCAACTATAAGGACAGAACTAAATATGTGGGGAACCTTCATTCCCATATGGAGCTCCAATATCCAAGCTATCATCCATACAAAATGAATCACCCTCCAGATTGGTAATTCATAGAAAAAATCATCCCATGTGAGAAGCACCCCCCAAGTGCTCAAGTTACCCAAATGGCTCATCCCATAAGGAAACAAGAGGCCCAATGTAGTAATCATGGATGGTCCAATGCTTTCCCAAAAATATGAAACATAATAACCATGGAGAATCTCTTTCCCAAAGGACACATCCAATCCTTTCATCCTCCCTCCAATCATCCCCATAAAAAGTACAAGCACATCATCAATGTAGGGGACCAAAACAACATGGATACCAACAGATTTTTGTGCATATGGAGGTGGGTCATAGTCACACAAGTGGAACCAGTGTGGTGCATCTCTTGACTACATTAGATCAAGATGTGGTAAGTGGTTTCCCCACCAATTACTTGCTGCCCATATCATCTCACCATGGCTGAAAGTGTGAGATATATTTGGTGCCTTAGGAATGCACCCATCATGATACAAAATCTCCCTTTGTCCACCAAGGGAGTGGCCATGTTCAGAAACAGTTTTGGCCCAAATTTGGCCATGAAGTTTAAAAGGTAAAACACTCCTCCTTGGAGTCATGGCCTACATATACATGGTACAAGAACACATACAATCAGAAAGTAAAACATGATTTACATAAGTATGCTCTTCACCAATAATCCTCCTCAAACAAATGGAGTGGTGCATATATCTATCTACTCTTTCAAAAGTAGAAAGAGAAGGTTGAATTAAATCTATCATAGAGTTATGTTGCTGCTCCATCTCCACATGGTGCATGCATCTTTGACAATGCTGAAATAGTTCTCCTTCAAATCCCTCCCAATAGTAGCTCCTCATGATGATGTTGTTGAGCTTCATGGAATATGTGTGGCTGAAACAGAACTCTTCATAAGCCCTTTGTAGCAACTTCTCCTTGAGCTTGGAGGCTCTAGAAAATAAGATCCTACAATGATCATATATGACTCCATCTTGGACTAAATAGCCCTCATCATGTAGCTGGTCATCAAGAATCATGCATGTGTGAATATCCTTGGAATAATCCACCAACAGTTGGTATTTCCAATATGGATCTAGACTCCTCAATAGTGGTAGCACTGATGATCTATTAGCTGAAATGTCTGTCATGTGGCTTCTCCTTTCTTTGACATCTCCTATGCCAAAGGTATGTGCTGGAAGGTCATCCCTTCTCCTCTTCTCCTCCTTGACATACCCCATGCCAAGTGTATATGATGGAAGGTTTCTATCCCCTCCTTGCTGCCCTTCTTGTATATGCACATGCTCAAATGAAAATGTAAGTTTTTGGAAATTAGTCTCCCATTGAAGACTATCATCTATCCAAAACCCCCTTAGTATTGCCAAAGTATGCATGTGAGGCCACCATCTCCTGCCATGTATGGAAGACTTCTCTCCAAGTGAGATTATCTTCTGAGTCTTCATAGTCAAGGACTTCCCTCCTTGCTCCATGATGGTGTCTTTCTCCATTCTTGTAGCATCTTCTCTCAGCGCAGTATGAGATGAGAGAGTGGACAACGATGATAAGGGGAAAATATTTCCCTCCTCCTTAAGCTCCCCCAACACTCTGAGCATTGTAGTATGGTCTTCTAATGCTCCCTTCCTTCTTGGATCTATGAATGGAGCATCAAGGTGTGAGACTTCTTTCACAGATTTGAATCAGGTGGTCTTCCAGGTGGTTTCCCACAAGATAATGATGTCTCATGGATCATCCCCATATGCATAACATATTGGATCATAATATCCCTACTCCCACTGCACAAATTCACCTCTTTTTTTTGTGTGGAATTTTCATGATGATGGGGTTTCACTCTTAAGGATGCAAGAGTGCTTTTGATTGGAGAAATTGCTCCATCCTTCCCTCCATGTAATAGTGGCTCATCTCCCGCCATATCAGCACTGTGATCCCTCCTTTTTTATTCTCCTCCTACATTCTGCAAGATCTCACAGTCTAAGGTGCTTTCTTCAAATGTAATTAAACCATGCACACCCAACATCTCCTTGGTGTCAAGAGTCTTGATCACAAATGAATGATCTATCATAGTGTGTGTTCCCAAGAATGTATCCAATGTTGGAACACACTTCCTCCATTGTTTTGTCTCATTGTCTATCAACATAGACACATGTTGCTGATGATCTTCATGTGTAATATCCCTTGGAGCTTCTTGCAAAGACACAAGAGCCCTTCTAGTGGAAGCAATTTCTTCACCTCTATCTCCAAATAGAAGTAGATCTCCTCCTGTTGTCACGGCACTAGAGGATCTTTCCAACTGTTCCTCTTCATTCTCCTCATCAATGGAGAATACCTCATAATTAAGAGACCCTTTTTCTTGATCCCCTCTTGAAAAAGGAATCCTCATGTCTTCTTCTTGAGAAGAAAGTTCTTGCTGAAGTGGGGCCTTTTCCCTTGGCAAAGAGTGTTGCAGATATTTAACCCCTTCAACAATGTTCTGAAATGGAGTTGGCTTCATGGATCCTTCCAACTCATGCAAAGGTTCTGAAATCTTGGGCTTGGTTTTCTTACCCAAGGAAGTTTCAAATTGTTTTAAATCAAATCTTTTCACAAACCTCATAGTGAACTTTGCATAAGTAGATATATTTTCATTTTTCAATGAAGAGGATTCAAATAACCTCCAGGCATAAGCCTTACCTTGAAGATGCAGCGCTACTACTCTTATGGCTTCTTCTTCTAAAACTTGATGTAGCTGGAAATATGTGTCTAGCTTCCTTACATAAGACTTGGCTGAGCTTTCAGGTGATCCATCAAAAGTAGGTAGAAAGAATCTACCCAAAGTGTGCTGCATGCACCATATTCTTCTATTGTATTTGCTGGATCTTCTCTCTTCTTTGAGCTGAAAAAACTCTTGGAAGGTTAGATGCTCCCTAAAAATTCTAGACTGAGATTCCTATTCTTGGAGATAGTCACCAAGGGTCTCCTCCTTTGGTGTTTCTCCTTCTGCTTCTTCTCTTGCCAGGAATGTAGGCATGCTATAGCGTTGTAGATTTGACTATGTGGTTGAATGCTCACATACATAGTATGAAGAACTGGGGCTTTCTTCATGTGCCAGTCTTCTTGAGGGATCTGCATGTCTTTCCCTCGTCATTCCCCTGATTTCACTTTTGAGCTCATGCATAGTTTGGAACAGAGTTTTTGAGAACTCTTTCCCTTTCATTCTTCCAGATAAAGGGGTTTTACCCTTGTCTTCTTTGTCTTTAATGTAATAAATCTTCTTCTTATGTCTTTTCTTTTCTTGAAAATACATATTTGCTTCTTAGAAAGCATAGGTTGTGCCAAGATGATGCTCTAATACCACTGTAATATTCCCAAAATGGGGAAAGCAGCAATATATCAAGTTATGAGGGAAAAATAGCATAGATCATCTAGATTATAACAGGAGGCCAATATGGAGACCCTTCTTTAACATTTACAATAGCAAATCAGATGTACAATGAGGCCCATAAAATGTACAATAGGAAATAGAAGTCTCCAATGGAAGAAAATCCTCAAAGGAGGTGCTGCAATCACATATATGGACTTAAAATACTTGGAAAATGTTATTTTATTGAGCATACAGCAGTTTTTGATTACATCTTAGAGAAAAATAATGCATGAATAATCATATCTATGACATATCCATACACTATAAATACTCTTCTTCAAAATCCCCTTGGGGTTTTCAACAATACATGAAGTACATGGAGTAGATCTAAGATCAAAAGCTACAAATATGAAAAAATCTTCAGATATTCAGAAATGTTCAGATCTAATCTGATATATACAATATAATTATCCTCTCCAATGGATCTCAAAGGTGAAGGGCAGATCCCCAACACATGAAAATCACTCCTCCAAAAATATGTGCTAGAAGTCCCTGCAACATCACCTACAGAAAAACGCAGATCTGGAAGTAAAACTACGTTGTAGGGTTTAAGATATGTTTGGCCACATGCCAAGATCTGGAAATGATGCTCAAGATGTTCAATACCCTCTTGCCAATGGAGTAGAAGACTTCTCCACTGAAAAGGAGCACTGAAATGGTCTAGATCTGAGTAGATCTAGCCTCCACTTGCTGCAGCTTTCAAAGACAACCAAACCCTCAACAAGATCTGCATTTTAGTTGGAAGAAGAATCTTGGCCTTCAGCCAAATAGTGGACTATGCAATACAAGAATCTCCCAAGAGCTACTCAATGGGACGAGGTGGGATTCCCGATCAAGAACACCCAATGCTAAACAACATTTTCAATATAGGCTAAACAACCAAAGAAAGCTTATATGTCTAAATAGACAATACTTCAGAAATCTGGTATCATTAAAAAAACTTTTCATGCTGCCATCCCCTTCCTTATATAGATTAAGAGCTTGTAAACCCTAAACCACCTTCAATGAAATAGCTTTTTTCACACAAGCCATATCCATCTAGAACTGTGCTGTGCCTCATTAATGGCCACTCCTCCAAGACAGCGTTGTAGATTTGGTCAAGGTTCGACCCAGTCAAAGTGTCCAGCCCCTTTCACACCTAAGGGTGCTTGATTTTGTAGCCAAGTTTTAGCATTTTTCACATTTGGCTCTGATTTATTCTTTATTAGGAGTTTTATGAACCTCCTTTACACTTTTATTCTCTAAACAAAGAAAGAAAACAAAATTGAATATTCCAATTAGCTCAGGACTAATTAGGAATATTACACTGATTATTCATCGCATATATTGTTCACCTTGTCCCTTCTGTCCTCAACCTCACCACCAGATTCCTCAACACATTCATCCTTAAAATAATTCAAAGCATCTAAAATATTTTTTTTGGGAGTTTTACTCCATTCTGAATTATCTAACTCTAAAGTTATGGAGTGTTCTACACGTTTGGAAATTTTGATGCTTAGAGAACCAAGCCTTGAATTAATTTAATCCAAATGATTTTCCGAAGATATCTTATACTATCTCTATTTAATATTGAACCCTTGGCATCCTGCATTGCTTCCTTCAGAATAACCACCATCATTTTTTTTTACCAATTGCCAATTCATCAAACATCGAACAATGAGAGCTCAAAGTAATATCATCATTAGAATCTTTACACAATCTTCGTCTTCCAGCTACTCTGACTTTACCTGTGTTCTTCCTTGCAAGAGAGGTGGAAGGCACTTTGGTGAAGAGCTGAGAAATTTTGAATGAGTTTCAGGGCTTAAATGCCAAGCTAGTCATTAGTGCGGTTGCTAAAGGCTCTTGATGTTTGAATGGCAACAATAAATTATTTCCTGAGGCTTCTGATCTAAAACATCGTGATCGGGAAATGCTCCACTGATACTCTGCCCTTGTATATGAGTGATGTTGCAATTTCCTTCAGGTTCTCCCTCAAGCAGTAACCAAGATTCAAACATTCATTTGATCATATCTTCTGATCCAGAAGCCGGTTTCGGGAGTTTGATATACCGTTGGAAATCTATTTTTGAGCTACTTCTGCTGAAAATGTTTGGGATATGATTTGCATTAAATCTCATGTGAAAAACATCTGTGAAAAATATACATAGTAAGAGTCCAATTTGATCGTTGGTGACAGGCTGCAAAGACTGGAACTAACATTGGCTCCAGCTAGGTATGGTAGCTCCTTAGAGGTGCTAAGAACATCGTAGACCAAGTGCCTAATCATTGGGAAATATGGTCACAAATATCCACAAACCTGAATTACTTATACCAACCAAAAATACACACATACTGCACCTTATACACTAAGCAACTAAAACTAATGCCGAAAACTAAAATGTTGTCTTAGGCAGCTTATTTATGTACAAATATACCCCACTCTGCTGCAAAAGTACTAGATCAAGTGATGCTATAATGCCAAATAAACCAATCAAGCAGTTGTAGCAATGATGATGCTTGGCAATTTTTTAAATAGAACACAATTGGAAATGCTGACAGCCATCCATGCACAAAATGTGTGTGGCTTTGTAAAAAACAATCTGGTCCATCATTCAAAATGAAAATATATTCCATATATGTTGCAATAGGATCATAGAAACCAGACTCTGTCTACTGCCCCAAGTCCTCAATACATGCCTCCAGCTGCAAACTATCAATTCAAATATCCAAGGGTAACCTTACCTTTCCTTCCTTCTGTTGGAAAAAGTTTCCAAAGAATTGAACTTGACAAACCAGATCCTGAGATTGTATTTGGGTCTCTAATTCAGCTAGATATTTTTCTAGCTTGATGGAAAACTCTTGCAAAAAAATGAACTTAATTTCATGGCTACATCGACAGGACTTCAGATAATAAGAAAGAGATGAAGCAAATTTATCATTTACCTCATCATCTGTGCACATATCTTCCCATTCTCTAAAGCCTTGAATAGAGGCCACCTCTATTTCGATTTCTTCCTCTTTCTCCATCCATGTCTCAAGAAAGATACACCACAACTCTGCAAATGACTTAATAGATCTGGCATACAAATTTTGAATCCATTATCTACATGTGCCTTGAAAGGATTCATAGAACAATCTAATGAAAACATCTTCTTGTTTGACTCTAAGAAGTTCAACAAATGTTTTAAAATTTCTACATGTTCAAGAGTCAAAGTCAGATCTTCCCCATTAAATTTAGGGCCATTGCTAAAAAAATATGCATCCTTCGGTGATTGATTAGGAAAACCAGGAAGATTAGAAAAATCGATACATGAATACCTTGAACAAATAGAAACAACATCTGAGTCATTCATTTAGCCAGTGGAGCCACCATCAATATTTCAAAACTCAGGATTTCAAACAATGGAGTCGCCAGGTGAATGTTTCAACCTTCATATGTATTTGACTATTGTTCACCATCGGCAATCAGATCTGCAGCTTGAACAATCTTTCCCGAAAAACATCTATCACCTCGTTCCCCAGCAATGGTACCAATATGTTAACACTCAAATTGAACCTCAAATCTGAGAAGAGAAATCTGAGGTAACCACAGACCAAGCTTTCGATATGACATCTAGCCCTACCAAAACAGAGAAGGATCTCTCTGTGCCAATGAAGGATGGCTGCAATAAGTGAATATTAGGCTAACTATGAAATGCGGGGATTTGATTTGAAAGTTTTGGCCGAGACAGCAAGAGATAAACAATCATTGGGCTATGGAGTTGAGGTTGGTTTCTACCTACAAATTTGGGGAAAAATAGGTATTATGCTCAGCCAGATAAATGATGTAGATGGGAAAATAAAAGAGGAGAAAGCCCGCTGCCCTACAGGCATCAATCAATGGATGAATCTCCAGTGGTAGCTTTAGCAGAAAGTAAAGCACAGGGTGACTAAACAGAGTAGCTAACAAAGGATGGATTTTGTAAAGATAACCACTACATTTAACAACATAATCATTGTGAAAGGAACATCATGCGTGGATGGATTTCTAACACTTCTCTTAGAGAATGTTGTAACAAAAAATAGTAGAAAGAACACAATATGGAAATGATATTACAAGGAAAACATGGTGAACATGAAACACCATGATGGATCCCAAATTTTAAAGGGCAGAAACTGCTTCATTAACATAATATTCAGGAAAAATTATACAGTCCAAAGCAGCAGTCTCTCTATTGAAAATCGAACCCTTACATTCTCAAAAATCTTCCTATATATACCCTATTAAAAATATGTTTTGATTTCTCTACCTAGGAATCAAAATAAAATTAAAAAATAAAATATATTTGTGTTGGCAAATTAAAATAAAATAAATTACAACAAAAGAATTTAATTAAATCTTTTGAAATAGAATAGGTTTGCTAAAATATGTCGAACTGTTGAAGTTTGCTGGAGTTTGTTCATGAAATCTATGATTACTTTGCTGAATATGAGCCTAGAATCCTGTAGCTATTGATTTTGGGCCCTAAAACTCTGCCTCTAAAATGCCACTTTACACTTTGCTGCACTAAAATTGGATTTTGGTTAGCCAACATGCTGTAACATCAGCTCTCAAATTAAATACAACTTTATCTATTGACATGCATACCCTCCATGCATCGAAAATTGCGTTTGCGCCCTCCATTTCTAGCGGAACTTTAGTGCACTCTTCTTCCATTTGTTCATAGTTTCGAGCAATGATTGCTGGAATTGAAGATTTTATTACTCTCACATTAATAATTTCAATACCGAGAGCATAAATGGTATAATCCTTTTGAACAGCCTCTTTCATGTTCTCATCAATCTGATCAAACTTGTCAATGTACACATCCTGCAAAGTGTGCGCGCTGCAAAACTGATTGATTTCATGATGAATTTTATCATAGAACCAATTCATGACACCATAATTCAATATGGTATCATAGACATAATCCTTTCGAAGGCGATTAACAACCTCAATCTTATCAAAATAAATCATCACTCCATCCTTGGTGCCACAGGGTATATTTTTTACCTCATCTGTCTGGATGATCACTTGAATTGGCTCATACTGAGTGAAAATAGGCATTTTAAAATGGAAACCAGGTTCAGTAATTATTTTTGATAGATCACTGCCTGTCCAGTAAGCACCAGCATGTCCTTCTGGAACTTGGTGCAGAATACCAAAACAAGAACTGACTGCAGGAATATATATCTTTAAATAATAAATCATGAGAAATATTTTCACTGTGGATAGAAATAGCATCAAATTGTCAACCAAGATTTCGAGCAAGATTGTCACACATCCTTTTTGTTGAGAAAAACATTATAATTCTTGACCCTGGCTCCTGTCCCCTGAGGATTTGTTCTAGTATTCTTTGCTTGTCTATTAGCGCAACTAATTCAACATACTGGGTGATGGAATTATTCACAGTTAACTCATCAATAGTCCCTATTGTCACCTGAACAGGATTAACCTGCAAATCACTAGCTATATTTCGAACCTCCTTGGGCCAAGTTGCAGCATACATCAAGGTTTGCCTTTGACGTGGGATTTCATTCACAATTTTCTGAATCTGTGGCTCAAATCCCATATCAAGCATACAATCGGCTTCATCTAGTGCCAAGAATGAAACTTGCTAAAGGTTTACATTTTAGTTTCTAAAATGTCATTTAGTGTTTCAAGAGTGGAAACAAAAAATCAACTCCATGTTCCAAATCGCCTTTTGGTGCTCTGGAATTGTTACACAAATTAAGCCCTTCAGACTTGGCTTTCTTTTTGGTAGTTGGCGGTCCAAGGCGCTCATCCTCTAGCTTTCCTTTATTCCCAAAGGCCTTAAACTCATGTACAACCCTTATAAACTGGATTTTCTCCATCATAAGTGTGACTGAAGTAGTAACATAGCTATGAATCTTGGGTTTCAGCCCACAAATTTTGAGCTCGAATAAAAATTTAACAACTTCCTTATATTCTCCATCCATCGCCATCTTCCACATTATGTTTGACTTGTAACTGCAGAAGTGATGCATGATCATCTTCTAAAATTTGTATAACATCATTAACTGTACTTGATGCTTCATAAATGTAACTGTTACTGTTTCCAGGATGGACTTTTATCCCTTCTGAAACAAGGCTTCCACAAACTGTAGCAAGCTGAGCTGGCTTCAAACCAAGAAAACTCTTGTTTCTGATAGCCATTGCCAACATAATTTCCAAAAATTTGTTCAATCAAAATCCTTTCTTCTTCTAATGTACGCCCCCCATGAGCCATTTGATACCTTCACGTTGATGTGGGTACAAATTGGTTGCTATTTTTCTAGGAAGTCTATACGTTTGTTTTCCTTGTGTGAATGTAATAGCTTTTGATTCTTCTAAAGAAACCTCTTCCACTGAGATGCTACTCACATCTTCATATTCATACACATTTTGTGCATGATTTTCCATAGTAGTAAGAGCATGTTTTTTCAATTTCACTTTCACTAATTCTGCAGAATCTAATGAGTTGTTCTCATCTTCAGAAAACCTAGAATTATTTTCACCCACAGAAGAAGAAATCACTATAGCAGAAAAAAAATTAGAGGGTTTTGTCATTTGTTTAATACCCTTGGAAGGTCTTAATTTTGCATCAGTTTCACTATTTATGCCATGTACATGCTTTGCATTAGAACTCACAAAATTAATAATTTGATTGTGATCCCTCTTATCATTTCCAGTATGCAATTCAATACACCTTGATGATTCAGCAGAATCCTCTTCGCCATCACCAACCTTAATAGACACTAAAGATAGAGCAGACAAAGCACTCTCAAATTCTATAGTATCCTAGATGTGGACTACGGTATTGACTCCATCCTCGTGATCCTTGACATGCCCTGTATATTCCTCATCACCTGTTGATTCTTCATCGCATATATTGTTCACCTTTTCCCTTCTGTCCTCAACCTCACCTCCAGACTCCTCATCACATTCATCCTTAAAATAATTCAAAGCATCTAAAATATTGTTTTTGGGAGTTTTACTCTGCTCTGCATTATCTAACTCTGCAGTTATGGAGTGTTCTACATGTTTGGAAATTTTTATGCTTAGAGAACCAAGCCTTGAATTTATTTCATCCAAATAATTTTTCGAAGATATCTTATACTGTCTCTATTTAATATTGAACCCTTGGCATCCTGCATTGCTTCCTTCAGAATAACCACCATCATTTTTTTTACCAATTTCCAATTCATCAGACAGTGAACAATGAGAGCTCAAGTAATATCATCATTAGAAGCTTTACACAATCTTCGTCTTCCAGCTACTCTGACTTTACCTGTGTTCTTCCTTGCAAGAGAGGTGGAAGGCACTTTGGTGAAGAGTTGAGAAAGTCTGAATGAGTTTCAGGGCTTAAACACCAAGCTGGGCATTAGTGTAGTTGCTGAAGGCTCTTGATGTTTGAATAGAAACAATCAAATATTTCCTGAGGCTTCTGATCTAAAACATCATGATCAGGCAATGCTCCACTGATACTATTGCCTTGTATATGAGTGATGTTACAATTTCCTTCAGCTTCTCTCTCAAGCAGTAACCAAGATTCAAACATTCATTTGATCATATCTTTTGATCCAGAAGCCGGTTTCGGGAGTGTGATATACCATTGGAAAGCTCTTTCTGAGCTTCTTCTGATGAACATGTTTGGGATATGATTTTCATTGAAGCTCATGTGAAAAAAAAATTGTGAAAACTAGACATAGTAAGAGTCCAATTTGATCGCTGGTGACAGGCTACAAAGATTGGAACTAACAAATACATTCGGTGGTTGGTGAGTTGGGGGGTCGGACACGCATTGGGTGGCCCACCCATAAATCCCACCGATCATATTTAAGAGCAGAGATCAGGTGGTTGGGTTGGAGGTGGGGCAATACCTCACCACCCATATACATGGTTTGAACCTCCGACATAATATGTGTATATGGGTCGGAGTATAGCTGGGTTGCCGCGTGGGCGGGGCCAGTCGTGGGTTCAATTTCTGCCAACTTATATGTATCATATATATATATATATATATATATATATATATATATATATATATATATATATATCGTTGGATATGCATGGTGTCCGACGGGGGTCATGCCCCGCCGACCCATTTCTTTTAATATATTTTGTTTATTATGTTTGTTGGAGGGAAGTTGTGCCACGACCAAACTTATCAATATATATATAAATATATATATATATATATATATATATATATATACATATATATTATTATTATTATTATTATTATTTTATTATTTTATTTTTTTAACAATATGGTTGATTTGGAATTTTCGAAAATTGATTGGAATCAATTTAAGGGACTCACAAATTTTTCTATAATCTGGCCATAGCTGGCCAGAATATGGTAGTCAGGTTTCGTCCAAATTGCAGACTCCTTAACCTGCCCAGTCATCCAAGTCAACCCAAAACTTTGACCGCTCCTAACTTTCGCATATGAGCTCGGTTTGACGAACCATTCACACCGCTGCGATCAAGACAATGAGATCTATGACCTGAACCTAGTTTGAGAGCAACCCAAACACTTTTATTTTTTAGCCCTCTTTTTCCTGTGTGTCTTTGGAGCCACCTGGATCAATCCTCCCCACTGAGGAGATTTTGGTCCTCCAAAAGCATCAAAAAGGATTTGCACTGCTATGTACTATGTCTGCACCACAAGCATCCTAAAAAATTCACCCTTCCTTCTCCTTCACCTGCGTCCTTCGGAGCCATAAGTGATGAACTGACACCTGCATCCCCTGCAAACCTGTAGTACAATCTCCTGCAAATACCTGCTCAAATTTACCAATCTATGACCCAAAACATCTCCCATACTTGCCACGATTTTATAACATGTACTTGGTGGTCAAGCTTACATCGAGATGGAAATCACCCCAAGTATCATTACAAGACAAGACATCATTGTCACATTTTGAAGTGATGGTAAACACATCATCACTTTTACCTGAAACAAATGCATCACATGGCTCATAAAACAAGGCCAACAATATCATCGTCGCATTTTGAAGTGATGGTAAACACATCATCACTTTTACATGAAAGAAATGCAACACGTGAAATATTAAACAAGGCCAAAAAAATATCATTTTCGCTTAAACAAGTGATGGAAAACACATCATCACTTTCACAATTAAAAATGCAACAAATGATTTACAAACATGTCCATGAAAAACTAGCATCTCTAGAAAAACAATCTAGAAGAACCATCTCTCACTTATCAAAGTGAGTGGATCATTTCCCTGTGTCGAACTTGCTTGTCGATTAGCTATTTCGACTAGTGTATGCACGGGTGCTTTGTCTTTAAGGTGCTTCTTTGGATGGAGTCTCCAACATGTGGCTCTTTGGTGGTCACTTCGGTCACAATGGGTGCAAAAGGTATTTTTCCTCCAAACCTTCTTAACCGATTTCTTTCCCTGATGTGGAGAAGGCTTTTCATGCCTCATCCTCCTTTGTGTTTCCATCCATTTCCAACACTTAGAAATCACATGGTTATTTAAACCACAAAAATGATACGTTTTGCGATGCCATGATTGGTGACCATGATTATCAACATTCTTATAATCAAAATGCACTCTGGAATAATGAGACTTATTATACCTTCTCTGGTGGTCTCTAGTGCGATCATAGTGATGGAAGCTCACCTAATCTCTTTCACTGCAACATGCATTACCATGGAATGATGGTGATGTGTCCCCGTCATTCCTCTTCCTTGGAGAGTTCAACAATGCTTGTTTTCCTTTGATGTCCTTCAAACATCCTTCTTCATTGTATCCCTAACCAGCATAACGAGGTTGTTGCACAACCTCCAATGGTTGATTTATGCCTTGGCTATGAACGCCAAGTCCTCCTCCTTTGTACCCCATCTTGGTGAGGAGCCTCATGTCGGTTCCTGAAATGGGTATCTCCACACTTCCAACCAAAATGATATCATGTGAAGAAACTGAAGAGAAATCAACATTGTTTACCTTAGCTGTCGATTTCGAAACAAGTGAAGAAGGCTTCTCTAAGCCTTCATTGCGCTTCACTTCCTCCAAGGAATTTGTCGTGGCTTGTAGCTAAAGCTTCAATCACTGCTTCTCCTCCTTCTATTCCTGTAGGAATTCCTTCAATGCATCATGATCTTCCTGAAGAAGTTCATTTTTGCGCTTCAATTCTTCCCACACCTTTGTCGTGGCTTGCAACTGAAGCTACAACCAATGTTTGTCCTCCTTCTCTTCTTGTAGGAGTGCCTTCAACGCATCACGATCTACTTGAAGACTTTCTTTATTGTGCTTCAATTCTCCCCACGCCTCTATCATGGCTACCAACTGAAGTTGCAGTCGATGTTTGTCCTCCTTCTCTTCCTATAGGAGTGTCTTCAATTCAGTATTCTCTGCTAATTGTTTTTCATACGCCTCGTACAACATGTATGCTTTCTCGGACACCCTGAGCATGGTCTCGTACATGTCCTTGACATTCTCCATGGCTCAACTCAGCGAACATTCAATATTTCATGCCTGCAATCCAATCAGCAAGAAGACATGCTCTAATACCACTTGATCCAGGGTAAATTCTTGATACCCTTAACCAAGAACTTTTACTTTGGCTGATGTGTTAGAATTGCATTAATTAAATTTTAAATGAACATAAATGAACAACTGCATGCTGTAAAGAAGAGGAACATAACATGTCAATATCAACAATCATAAGAGCACATCATTTGATTATGGAGTTCGTCCAGGAGGGACTACATCTCCAGTCCTCAGTGTCAAGATGGTGTAGGTCGCTTCATTAAGTTTTGTAAGGAGTGAAGATGTACATGGATGTCTTTTCTCTGACATACAAGGAAAATTCCCTCACGTAGGAGTGGCTAGACCTCTCTACGAGATGTTCCACTGCAGAACTCTCATTCACAATAAGGGACTCCTATCAGTATGAAAATAGCTCACACATGAAGACTTTGAGTATCCTACCAATCATGGAAAACAAGGGATCTCAAACAACATACATGAGTATCCCGCAAATATGGCATCAAGGGATCTCAAACATAATACAAGTCCATGACAGAAAGTACATCAATAACAAAACAAGACAAAATCTGACGACTCATACATCAACAGGGATCTGTACAGCACTATGCATCTCAGGGAAAAATAATTACATGAAATCAACACATCATATACCTCACGCTGAAGATGACTGAAGAATGGGTTGCTTTGCTACTGGATCTGAAATCACCATCACAATCGTGGCATTGAAAGGTGTGAAATCGACTGCTCACTCCCTGAAAATTGAAACCTGCAACTTCGCTTCAAAAAGTGGCTGAAAAATATAAATCTCAGATGGAAAATATAAATGCGCCATTAGATTCGTGGCGTCGAGTAGTGAAAAAATGACATAAAATTCATCCCATTTGGACACTGTCAAAATTTCTCCCTCCTGAAAGTTGGGCTCAATCAAGGTTCCGCCCGCCTCTTTTTGGGCTCATGGTTCCACATCACCTACAATAAAAAATATATATATAAATCTCGATATGCGTGTGCACAATTTGTCGCCTTTGGCCTGGTTCCACTGCACGAAACTCCTATCGCGCTCCTCTTCATTATGTTTCGCTACCCTCTCCCCCTGTGAAAATGAGCATTTAGGTTTAAATATAAAAGGGTTGACGGATTAAACAATGTGGGGGGCGGTGGTGCATTGGCCACACTCACCAGCGGAAGGAGTAGGAGAGGGCGGAGGGTCCGAGTTCAAAACCTAACCCAACCCCCATTTCGGTGAACGGTTGTGCATTTTTTATTTTTTTTTAAACTCTGTTGAATATATTTTGAAACCCACATATATATGTGTGTGTGTGTGTGTCTGTGTCTGTGTGTTTGTGTGTCAATATGTTGGGTGGTTGGTGAGTTGGGGGGCCGGACTTGCATCGGGCAGCCTGCCCATAACTCCTGCCAGTCATAGTTAAGAGCAGAGATCGGGTGGTTGGGTTGGCGATGGGGCAATCCCCCACCACCCATATAAATGGTTTGAACGGCTGTTGTAACATGTGTATATGGGTCGGAGTTTAGTGGGGTTGCCGCGTGGGCGGGGCCGGCCGCAGGTTCAATTCCCACCAACTTCTATGTATCACATATATATAATATATGTCGTTGGATATGCGTGGGGTCTGGCTGGGATCATGGCCCGCCAGCCCATTTATTTTAATATATTTTTTTTATTATGTTTGTTGGAGGGTGGTTGTGCCATGACCAAACTTATATATATATATATATATATATATATATATATATATATATATATATATATATATATATATATATATATATATATATTGTTCTTTTTTAAAACATTATGGTTGATTTGGAATTTTAGAAAATTAACCTAAGGAGTCAATTTAAGGGACCACAAATTCACCTGGAATCTGGCCAGAATTTGGTGGCTGGGTTTCATCCAAATTGTGGCCTCCTTAACCTGCCCAGTCATTCAAGTCAACCCAAAACTTTAACTGCTCGTAACTTTCGCATAAAAGCTCAGTTTGAAGAACCATTTGCGCCATTGCGATCAGGACAACGATATATATGACTGGAACCTGTTTCAATATCAATCCAAACACTTTGATTTTTTAGCCATTTTTTTCCTCTGTGTGTCTTTGGAGCCACCTGGATCACAAATCAGACCAAAGTCACTCCAAATCTGGCAACTTATCCCTCCCATTAACAAAGTCCTGGTAGCTATGCTAGCTCTTAGGAAGGCCTAAAAGAGCTAGGCTCACCAAATCATCCATCGAAACAATGACACCAACACTTCCAAGGTCATCTCGACATTCAGTGAACTTGGTCATGTATTTCTGGATCATGTCGCCCTTCTCCATTTTGATATTCCTGAGCTTGGCTTTCAACGCTAGCTTCATGTGTTTGATGTTATTCTAATACAGATCTGTCAAGTCCTTCAACATTTCATATGGAGTCTTCTTCCCGTGGAGGCTCGAGACAATATGGTCTCGAAGTCCCTCTAACAAGATCCTTCTTACTTTCGGAACATTATTCTTCCATGCATCAAGAAGTTCAACATCAGTTGTTGTGGGCTGCAGGACATCAACATCTATGAAATCCTTCAGTCCATTGTCCTCTAGCACTGCCTCCATCCTGTCCTTCCATGCAATATAATTTGAATTTCCTTCGAGTGGATATGTGAGTCTCAACCCATTGAAAGACATCTTGATCTGATGCTGGATACTGAATAATAAATTTGAAAATTAGAAATTGATCAAAACAAACTTTGTTCTCCTCTTATTATTGTGATTCCTGGTGCTATTATACCATGTAGAAAATATAACCACAAGATTCAATCTACTCTTATAATTACTAAAACAAGATATTGAATCCTTCTACAATTTGTGGAAACAAAACATGATCACACAATCACATAAACAAGTAAGAGAAAGAAACAATCAATTGCACAACACAAGATGTATCAAGGGAAATCACACTACCTAAAACCCCACTATCTGTATATTTTATAAATTCAAGGATCATGAAACAATACAATGCCTTCTCTCACAAGAGAACTCTTGCACTCTACCAACTCTCTCACACTGATCTAGAAGATATCTAACAAATACTTAGCCAATACTTTGCCTCTTCTCAGCCTACCTTTCTCACGCATTCTTGGAGGAATTAAATCCCTGTTAAATAGGAAAATCCCTTTCCTTGACTGTGAAATCCATCCAAGGTCTCCAACTGACTCTATAACTGACATGTACAATTTTCTAATTATACAATTGATAGTTATATTCCCTTTAACCTCTATCTCAACTAGGTCTTCCTCAGATTTGACATGCAACATCTATTTATAGTGAATTAACAGTTAACTGAATGATCACTCATTTTGAATTAAATCGTATTTAATTAACTAGACATATCTCTAGCTCATCACTTAGTTAGAACTAGTTAAACTAATTTTAACTCAATTAATTGAGTTAATTAATTACAACTCATGCATAACTGCAATTATACCCCCTTAAATCATGGAATCACTCTACATGCATCCTCTCTCACCCTCGACTCAAATTTCCTAAGATAAATTAGACATTCTGACTTAGTTAACTAATACAATTTGTTATGAGATGAAATTACAATTTCTCTTCCAATTTTATAAAGGGAAAATTAAATTGCAAGCCTTTTCTTGGGGTGCCATTTCAACAGTATGGTATCACATCCTTCCGATGAAATCCATTCAGAATTGGCAAGGATTTAAGAAAATGTTCCTTAAGAAATTTATTGATGATAAGACCTCCGCCATGTCATTGAAATATTTGGGTAATATAAAGATGGAGTAGAAAGATAAAGTGAAAGCCTTCAACCGGAGGTTCAATCACATTTTAAACATATTTCCATAAGATACAAAACCTCATGAATCCATCACCCTAGATTACTACACTTTTTCTTTGTCAGTGATGATTGCACAGTTCGTGAAGTGAACTTCAAAACCATCACTTTTGGAAAATAATGAAGAGGCTATCATGGTTGAGAAAGAATTGCGCACAATTGGATTCATATTGGATGATGAACCAACAAAGGACTCCAAAGACATGAGTAGAAGGTCTCAAGACTCTATAAGTAAGGTTGAAGAGAAAAAACCATCTGATCTTGAGAACTTGACCCACATGGTTAAGAAAATGATCAAATGAGTTGGAAGAACTCAAACAAAGGTCAAGTGAGACCGTTGTGAGCAGCAAGCCTCCATGATATAACTTTCTTAGGAGAATTGTGAATTCAGGTAGCAATAGTAACCAACCGAAAAAATATGCATAGAGCTCAAATTTTGGATTGAATCTTGACAACTTGGGTAACTTGGGCATGGATGTATACTATTCATATCATCAAGATTATCATTATGAGAAAACAAGGCCACAATGGAATCATTCCATGAACTATCTTGTTGCACATCTTTGTGATGTAGTGCTTATTGATGAGAAGATCGGGCTCGAAGAAGAAAAGGAAGAGGTTGCTACAACTGATGAGGCTCCAAGTGTTGGGCACCCGGTAAAAATGTTCAATTTTATACTTTCATCCTAGAAAAGCACAACCAAGAAACAACCTCTGAGTTACCCTCCAGCCCAACAATAGAACAAAAAATATAACTTAAGAAGCCAAGGGTTGGTCATTACAACATATTTGAAAAAGCATAAACTCAAAGAATCCTTGTTAAGTAAAATAAGTTTACCAGTAAACTCACCACAGAACACTCAAAGTAAGCCTGAGAACGAAATCTCAACAAAGATTACTTTCATAAAAATCAAAGACAAAACCAGCACTCTAAAAGTCACAATTCAAGCTACCTCCCCAGACACTTCGGCTTCCCTTCCTAATGTGGACTATAACATAGTTGAAGACATGAAGCAGGTTCTTGTGAACATTTCACTATTTGAGTTAACAGAGATCACAAACTAGCAGGTTATTCTCTTACGAACACTTGGGCAATCCACCACATGTAACAATGCCCTTTCACACAAGGGATCAGGTATATCTTTTGGTTCCCTCGAATCAATACTTAATGCTTTAATAATGGAATCGAACACACTCTTCCCTCCCTTTCCCTTAACATTTTAAATTTTCAACTTCAATATGCATAATTTCTTATTTTATTTTGGTGCATCAGTGTGCTAGGTCCCTATACTACTAGTGTAGTCCCTTATTTTTGTTAGTGTACCCCTTATTTTTATTTTTGTACCCCTATAACCCCCATATTTTTTATATTGTTCCCTTACATTATTATTGTTAGGTCGGCTCGGATTATATTGTGACAACATGGACTTCTATATATAGAAAGGAGGTTTTTTCATTTATATCATCCAAGAAATGTTCATTTATGTAATGTAAAGGAGGTTTCCCCCTTTAAATGGCTTATATATAAGGCATTGATCTCTCTTTTCTTCCATTTTTGGAGTTGGTTTCATAACATTTGGTATCAGAGCTTTGGATGCTAGGGTTTCGCTGCTTCAAACAGGTCATCATGGAATTTTCGCTATAGCTATTTTTCTACTAGGGTTCAGAAACTAAAAACAAAAACCCATTTTGAATAAATCCTGAGGAACTTCGTGAAAAAATTTCAGATCTTGGTTCGCAATATTTTCGGATATATGATCGGTGGAAATCAGGGTTTTTGCAGGCTCCCGAATTTCATCTAAAATAGGTGACCTTGAGAAAATCATCATAACTCTCTCTTTGAGCATCGAATTGGAATTATGTAAAAATTGACCATAATCAAATGGACCATAGTTTCTTGTGTATCAATTTCATAGCCGAATGAGGAAACATTGACACATGGCACTCTGTACAATTTCGCTCTACTGAACGAGTCCATAATTAGGTCATTGTGGGAGAATGGTCATAACTTTGACTTGAAGAATCCAAATCAATTCAGACCTATGTAATTGGAAATAATATTCATATAGATACTACAGGACCAAAGATAAAATCTCAGGGATCTGAAATTGCAGAGATACATCAGTTTCAATATTGAGCTCCTCAAAATCAAGAAAAAGGCGTGTATTTTTTTTCGAATTGCATAAGTCTTGTTTGAAAAAATCAGTTTGAAGTGATTCCTAGGGCATATTGAAGCATAGATATCAGTATTGGGTTCTAAAATCCCCTCTAAAAAGAATTAAACACCCATTAATCCCTCAGAATACTCTACTATGACTCATGAAGAGGAAGAAGTGCAACATGATATATCAAAATTACAAGAGAAAGTACACCAAATTTCGCTCTCGCAAAGAGCAACAAAAAATGAAATGGAAGTTTTGAAGAAAGGCATGGAAGCTAATATGGATGGTTTTAATAAGGGTGTGGAATCTAATATGTATGGTTTAAATAAATGCATGGAAGCTAAGATGAATGGTTTGAAGAATGGCATGGAAGATGTTGGCGCTGGAATAAACACTTGGACAATAACAAGCACCTGACTAGATAGATATTAAACTATAAAGCAATTTAATGATTTGTTTTATGAGATTGGTAGGTGGTACAAACTCTGATTCACTGAAAAGAGATTCCAGTCAAATCCAAAGTTCTACTAATGAGGGTATTGTAACTTGATGTGGTAGCAGAGTGAAAGTTTGTAGCTTATGAGGAGAGGTTACTGTAAGATGAGAGTGGAAAAAATAGGTCTGTAAAAAAAAAATATACTGCGTTTGGTAGAAATTCACAAAAGTAGCATTTTGACAATATTCCACTAAGAGAAAGATATTTCTAGTCTAACAAGATTCTCACTGAAAAATCATGAATAATAACTATCATGAGTGATGCTCTTCCATGTTGGAAATATGATTAAATATGTTGTCCTTGATGGAAACCTACTTGATGAAGTTGTCCTTGATGGAAACCTGCTTGATGAGTTGTCTATGATAAGAAACCTATGTGTTAAAGATGTAAAAATGATGTTTCTACAGGTCAGTTCAAATGTGACAGAGAAAGGAATTCCAGTAAGTGCCAGAGAAATGAAACAGGAAATATTTCTCAAAGTATACGCAGGTTTGATGAAGAAAACCTGCGTATGGATGCAATGTATACGCTACTTTTATGAAGGCAACCCACGTATACATCTAGAATTATTATATAAGTAGTTTTTATGAGGAGAAGTCATGTATACACATGAGTACGAAGAAGAAAAGTCGCGTATGCCTGTTGCGCTATAAAATTATGATACCAAGGGGAATTACCATGGTATTAGCCCATAGTATTGAGCGTTGTATTGTCTATTTGATTCCATCCAAAAATACCATCAGAAATTGTGTGGTTTTGATTCATGGTATTGGTAAAGGCTAAATCTATATAAGGAGAAGAAGATGATAGTGCAAAAGTGTGCATGTGTAAGCGCTATCACTAATATTTCTCTTTGAAGTATATCTGCATAGGATGAACTCTGTTTTATTGATAAATCTGAAGTTATGATGCACCCTTGGATAGATTGATGGATTAAGATTTCTAGAACTGAAATGATTATATTCTTGCACGATCCATTGAAGAGATGATTAGATCTGAGACCTGGCGCATGTTAGCTGAAGTGGAGTGAAGAAATTTGGGTAAGTTTTATAGATCTGAAAACATTCTGCTAAATTAATATTTACAGATTATACGCTAGTTCATCTCAGTAAAAGCACATTTATACGCGGGTTTTCTTCAGAAAAGGCGCATATGGAAGTTAGGGTTTTCTAAATCTTATTGCAGAGGTTTTATGTTATTGCTGCTATTATTTATGCTATCTTTCAATGAAGTCTTCATGTAGATATGGGTTACTTGAATATTGTACATGCTACTAAGTTGAATATGTCCAAATATGATCAATAAGTGAGTAAACATGGTTAATGATGACTGACTGTTTAAGGGTTCTGCATTTTTGAAAAGATGTCTGACTAAAAGCCTCAAATCTGGATCTGAGACAGATCATATTCTGAAAAGAGTATTCTCAGATCTATACGCAGGTTGGTGTTAAGGAAAGCGTAGATACACGTGGGTTCAGTGAAGCAAAGTGGCGTATGCATTTTAAGATGATAAATGTTCAGGGTTAAGTTTGATTTTGTATACTTATTATGAAGTCTGGGTTATTTCTGAGTTCTGCTTACAGTGATCTCATTGTTCTGATTGAAGTATTGGGTGAAGGTTATTATTATTGTTCTATGAAGAGATGTGTTGAAGATATTTGATCCAGTATGAAAATTGATGAAACATGGTCTGTAGTGTTTTTTAGGGTTGAAGCCTTCAGTATGAAAGTAGAAGCTTCTTGCCAGTAGAAGCTGGTATTCTGATCAGGGGGTTTAATCTCACTTCCAGTAGTGGCAGGTAAACGAATTCAAGAGGTTGTAGCTCCCTTCCAGTAGCAGCTGGAAAATGAGAGAAGGTTGCAGCGTTCTACAGGTAGATGCCTACGTATTGATATGAGTCTGCATCAGTACAAAATTGTAATCAATTTTTCATATAATAAATATTGAAGACAGAGACGACAACAATGGTGGTTTTCTCCCGAATTGGGTTTCCACCTTAAATCTTGGTGTTCATGTGTGTTTCTATTGTGCGATGTTTTATTCTGCTGTTACTGCACATATTCAACGATTATCTAATAGATGCATGACTGATAAACTGAGTTAAAGATTGTTTCTGAAAAGTGTTTCTAAACAATAAAATTATATCAGTATATGCTAGTTTATTTTGGTATATGTGCATGTATACGCAATTTGGGTTCATAAAATTAGCGTATGGAATTTAGTAAAGAAAAATTAAAATATTTCAGTAAGCTCTAAATACTGATTCATCCCCCCCCCCTCTCAGTATTTTTCCCAACATTCCATTGTTATAACATTTATTTTACCAGGAATGCTCACTGTGTGAGACTAAAAAATTTGATAAAACACATAACATGCTTAAGAGACTAATAGGAACATATAATGGCATAATGGTTTTCAAACTATAACTGAAAGAAAGGAGATATGGAAACACAATTAAAGTAGACAATACACACAGAAAATTGGTAATAAGTCCTCAGTAGTATCATTCCATTTCATTCACAAAAAAAATTACAAATCATATGAGTCAAAAATTCTAAAACCACCAACCAACCCTGATTTCATATCAATTTGGCATATATATACAAAATATGATATTTTCGTCTTCCACAGAAAAAGGTAAATCTGTTTCAAAATTCATTACAACCTCGTGCAAGAAGTGAGGCTTATCCCTTAATCTTAATTACAAAGTGCTATATTAAAAACAAGATAAACATCATGAAGGCATCATGAAGGTTGTCGCTCTGAAATGGTTGTGTGAGGTGGCAACCTATTCGAAGGCCACTCTCCTATTTTGGTGCAACCAATCTTCAACAAAAAGTGTAAAAACAGTGGGAGTGACAAGTGGTTGTCTTCTTTTAAATGTTCAAAACAGAACCATGGTATTTAGGAGAAGACTGGATATAAGACACCTGGCAGCATCTATTGCAACTGAAAAAACCCCTCCACTTTACCTGTTTAATGTCACCGTCATGATTCAAACCAAAAATTAGCCCATTTCCATCACATGCTGATATTTCAAAGTAATTGCTCCCTTCGCAGAAAAGGTAGCTATTTCCAGAAAACATGGAACATTTACCTAAAAATTTTCTCCAAGTAAGCCATGTTCTTCATTCATCAAAGGTCCAAAATAGAGGCAAAGATTCTAATGACCTCTGCTTTAGTCACCCTTTTATCAAACCTTTTTCTTCCATGTATAAATCTTGATGCAGCACGAAACTGCATTTTAACATATATACCGTGGACTTGTGGGTTATGGCCCACGTAAACTCCCTTAGCTCGCAGCAGATTGCAATATCGGAGTTTTATAAACATACATACGTGTGCAATCAACAACGATCACTTTATCGGAACTTTAAACAAAATCACAATCACTCCCAAACAACATGCATATACGCGGAACTATGGTTCTAGGGTCCCACAACATGGTGACCAATCGAAAGAAATCTCACTTCGCAACTTATACAAGTTACCATAGATCGAAAAATGTAACAAATAGCTTTAAATGGTAAACAATAAGTTATGTGATGTGCAATATGCACTGGTGTTCTATGCTGACACGTGGCCCTTCTCCTCATCACATTGCAATCCAAATAACATACCGTGTGATTGCCTTAAGATTAAACTCTAAAATCTGTGATTTGTGAAATCGCTCTATTTGCGATTTAACCTCCACCGTTGATCTGCACCCAGATCTAACGGTCCTCACTGCTCGCCCTTAATCGCATCACAACTTATATTGTTTATTTTGTGATGTCATCTTAGCTGTTGGTCTCTTCCCCTTCAAATCTGCAATTGGATCATGATCGTCTGCTCATCCTGCACACGGTTCTTCTCCGGATCTCCCACTCTGCTGGTCAATATGTTTTCTTCAGGCAGCACTTTGCTTTTAAAGAAATATGGTTGCAATAATGTCCATGAAGCCTTGATTTTCCAGCTTTGACAACTGAAACTTCTTATTAGAGGATTGGTCTTTGTTTACCTGTAGCCTCTTTATTGAGATAACCAAAATCTTAGTGAAATGGTTACGCTTTTCACTGTGTGGAATATATGACTTTCATTTCTGAGAAATAGTTTCCCTTTACTGAATTATTGTTTTGACAATGAAATTGCAACAAAGGTAGCTATTATTCAAGACCAAATGGCTGCAATTTTATTACCCAAATAACGACTAACCTTAAACACTAGCATAAGTCAAAATAGAGATTTTAACTTATTTTAGGACTCTAAAACACTATGACACCTATTCACTTAAAAATACCTTGATGTTGGGACTCTTTTTAACCTTTATTGGAAATGACTCAAACTTTGGACATGGACTAGGACACAATAAAAAAAATTGAAAAAGTGACACAATGGAGATTACACAATTAACATTTTCAGTGCTAACAGTGGCTCCTATTGGGGATGAAGTCCTCCCTATGAAGCTTCAAGGACTGTAGACTCAATGCCTCAAAAAATCTTGAAACTCGGGAGGCTTCTTAAAAATAAATATTAGGATTGACCATTGACAGACTTGACTCAAGACTGACCATATATACAGACATTTGAACCATTGGGAATGGATTTTATTGACACATCACACCGGATATTTAGAATGGAATGACTCAATTGACTTACTAAATAAATAAATTCTTAAGAAAATGACCATTGACTCAACCTCCAGTTATTTGATCATCATCCAGATGTTTGAGCAGGAAAGTATTGTTCTCTAAAACTTCAGCAATTCTAAATGGCCCAAACCAAATATTTTCAAACTTACCATGCTTTCCATGGTCTTCTCTCCTAACATCCCAATGCAACACAAAATCATTCTCCTGAAACAACTTTTGATTTTCTCTTTTATCAAAAATAGATTTGACTTTAGCCTGATACTTCTAAAAATTTTCCAGCAATGATTCTCTAATTTGGTGTGCCTCTATCAACTGTAGAATTCCCCTTTAGACTGGATTTTCATTATCAACTTCATCTTGTAGAAAATTCATCACAGGAAGAGCTAATTGCAAAGGAATTACAGCATCAGTACCATATACAAGCTTAAATGGATATATTCAAATTGATTTTTTACCACTTACTCTATCCGCCCACAGAGCATGTATCAGCTGAGTCTCCCAAATCCTCTTATTTTCAAGAAGCATTTTCTTAATAATCCTTACCAAAATTTTATTGGATGACTCAACCAATACATTACCTTGAGGGTAATAAGGCATGGAATGAGTCAATTCAATCCCACATTGCTAACAAAAGTTGTACATCTCAGTAGACTTAAAGGCCATTGCATTATCAGTTACTAATTTCTCTGAACAACCAAATCTTGACATAATATTTTCCAACAGAAATTTGATAATTACCGTATCAGTAGCATTTATGGTTTGTCCATCTATGTTGTCTTGATGAAGGTGGATGAATTTCACCGATGAATTCTAGCCCCCACTGCTGGAAAGGAACATCTGTTGAAATAGGAATGAGAGGTAATGATAGCAATTTATGTTTACCAGAAAATTTCTGACATTCGACACAGCTCCTGACTTTGGAAAAGACATCAAAGAAAAGAGTTGGCCAATAATAGCCAGTTCTTAATATTTTTTTTACAGTGGCTCTCCAATACAAATTCCCTCCACACACTCTTGCATGTATCTTTGTCATAATCTCCTGGGATTCTGCTTCATCTACACATCTTAATAAGACTCCAACGGGATCCTTCCAGTAAAGATGGTCTTCCAAAATGAAATACTTCATAGCTCTCAATTTAAAAGCTTTCCTTTTATACTTCTCCATTTCAAGTGTGTTGGGTCAAAAAGGTGACTGTTAAAAGTAACCTTAATGCTTCACATTAATCATCAACCCAGGGCAAGTCCTTTTATTTCAAGAGTGTGAACAAAATATATGCGAGTGAAATCAAAGGTTAACTACTCTAAATCGTTGTAAGAAATATTATCTAATTGTTGAAGTTCAATCAAACCAACTCAAAATTAAACTATGAAATACTTCAAATCAATCAAAGGAATCAACACTTAATCTAAACCTCAAATACTTGTTAGTGCTTGATGTTATCATGAATTGAAGGTTTGTTTTTTATTTTAACATCATAGGTTGCCTTGACATCTAGAGGAACTTTGAAATTACTAGCAGCAATAGCTAGTGAATCAGCAATTTGATTTTCTTCTCTAGTGACAAAATTTATATTAAATGCTGAAAAGTAATGATCAATCAAATCCTAGACTTCATTCCTAGAATTCTTGAATTTTGAAATTTCACTTAGTAATTTTTTCTCACCTGCTTAATCACCACTCTAAATACCAAAGGCAATTAGTTGTTCTGCTCCCAAATATTTCGCTGCCTTCACACCCAACACAAGTGCTTCATACTCAAAAGTGTTGTTAGTGGTAGAAAATTTTGTTTTGTATGATATGGTTACCTTCTGTTGAGTAGGAGAAATGAGGACTACACTGGCTCCTGATCCCTCTCTTGATGAGGCTCCATCAAAGTAAAATTTCCAAATCTGTCCTCCTTCTGAATGCTGCTCATTTGCACCTTGAAAGTGTTGTTTTTCACTTATTTCAAGCTGGAAATCATTATCATCAGCAGCAAGGTGCAGAATTGATGACCCCAATTCCTTTTCTTCAGCATATATGGGATGGTTTGATGGGTTGTGCTGATCACTAATGATGTAGGCCATTTGACTTTCCCTATACAACCTTCTAAATTCCCCTCCAAATACTGGGATGGTAGCATATGACATGTCCATCTGAAGGGTACCTCCCAATTTTTTACACCAAGATCTGAAAAGCAACATCCCAAATCTATAAGCAATGTCGGCAACCACAATTTCCATCACTAAGCTCTTCATAGGCAGTTGAGTAAGGGAAAAAACCAAATCCTTAATCACTCCTAGACACTTTACTTTTTTGGAGTCAATGGTGTAAAGGTCACTGTATTTCTTGGTGATCTCTAATCCCAATTCATCCATCACTTTCTTTGGCATGAGATTGTGGGAAGCTTGAGAATCTAACAGAAAATTCTATAGTAATGTGTCATGTATATTAAGTGACAGGTAGAAAGGTGGTGATTTATCATCATTTTGATCTTGGACATGACAGCCTAGATAAATAGTGGGATGCTCATCCTCAAGGTTGATTGAATCAGGAGCGAGAGCAGGCTGTAACAGACTCTTTATATGTTGGATTTTTCAATAATTCCAGTAGTGGGACTAGAATTTTGATTTTATTCAATTCATATTTGAAACTGAAATAAATTGGAACTAATTTTTTATTTTATGCAGTAATTTTGACAATTGGAGCAGCATTTTGAGGTGGAGGAACTTCATTTCCCTTGGCCTTCTGTTTAACATCTTGTTTATCTGAATCTGATTTTTTTTTATGCTGTTGAACAGGACCTTTGGACCTCAAAGGGTAATTTTGTTGTTTTTGATCATTCTGTGCATAAATTTGAGCAATCATATCATCGGAAAACAAAAAAATCCTTGATCTATATTCATATTTTTGCAATGTCAAACATGTTGATTGTGAAGTCTCTCCCACAAGGTTTATTTCTTCATTTTCTTCCTCATTTCCTTGTTGTTCTTCTTTAGCAAAATTATTCAAAGCAAGTTGAACATTTTGATCATCAGAATTCCTCCTTAGACATTGTAGGATTTGTTGAGGATGAAAAGGCCTCTTGAACGGAGCCTGATTTCTATTACCTTCATTTTAATTGGCTCTAGCAGCTAGTTTATTTTCTACCTCTAATTTTGACATCTTAGAGGCAAGTTCCTTGATCAAATTGGACATTTGATCAATATTTTCTTCTGTTGAAAGAGACTTAGAAGAAGAAGTTTTTTCTTCTTTCATCCTATTTTTGTCTTTTGCTGCCTTTTCTTCCTCCATTTTTACTTTATTAGAAGCCATGAGATTAGACTGCACTCCAATTGCAACCTCTTGCATACTTGTCAGTGTATGTGCTTTTTCAACCCTCAACCATAAGTCAGACTCAAAATATAAATAATTTGCAAAATTTATCATAGCTATGGTTTTAGTGGGTTTAATTTCTTCAAGAATTTTCTGATAAATCTTATTAAACCTCTTAGTAAAATCAACTAATGATTCATATGCCTTCTTCTTCAGAGTTCCAAATTATGTAAGATAATAAACATAGTCTTTCCTATCACCCCAATGCTTCACAAATATCTCTTCTAATTCATCAATTCCTGTTATTGAATTTGGAGCCAAACTTATAAACTATTTTCGAGCTTCACCATCCAAGCTCTGAACAAAAAGTCTTGACCAAACATATTCATGTTCAATATTCTGATTGTCAGCATAACTATAGAAAGCCACTAAATGTTCCTCAGCATAATATCCTTCTCCCTCCCTAGTGTATTTGGAAGATATTTCAAGTAATCTCCTTGGGGAATGGATGAAAGGGTTGAGGGAGGACAAGTGGTGCATATCTCGCAACCACTATCTGTTGCATCCTTGTAAGGGCAGGCTAAGCCATATTTTGTTGATGGAAAGCTGATGTAGCTGTCTAAGAAATAGGAATTACAATTGGTGAATTCTGATTATGATTTAGGACAGCATAAAATTGGGGGTTTTGAGTTGATTTTTCAGGCTTTGGAACTGAAAAGTGTGGATTTTCAAAAAGATGAATAGAGGATGTCTTGAATTCTCCTTCAGTAGAAGAATTAAAATCTAAAGTTGTCTCTTGAGGGGATGGAGTTAATTCAGCTTTATTTTTCTAAGCAAGGAAATCAAATAAGTTAAAATTAAGACCTTTAGGTACATACTCTTCAAAAGGATGAGAGGAAGATGAACCAACAGCTGGATTTGGAGAAAAAGGAAAATACTCTTGCTGAGGGGTAATAAGAGACTGGTATTCAGAATGAGTTTGAAGGAAAAATAGTCTTGAAGTCTTCTTCATTCAAAACATCCATATCAAGAAAAGGTGCAATAGCCAATACTTGTTCTAATTCCCCTTCAGCAAGAAAAAAATATTCTGATTTCTTCTCAACACTTAGAAATTTAGTTTCTTCTTCTTTGACTAGAACATTACTTATTTCAGATTTACTAGGTGATGAGTAAAAAAAAATTCAGCTGAGCCTAGGTTAACAACATCCACTTTATTTTCTAGAGGAGTAGCTTCAACTTCAAATTTTTCAGCATAATATTTTGAAACTAAAACCTCTTTAGATTCTAAAGTATATGGAGGTACCTTTTTCTTTGGAGCGTACTTTTTATGTACCATCTTCACTGACTGAGACGTGGCTTCAACTGATCTATGTTTTCCTTTAGCATCTTTGATGATTTTCTCTGGGTCAGTAACTGGAGTCAAAGTTGGAGATCTCTGATTCCTCCTTGTAGAAGGAGTTCTTGAAACCCCTCTTCCTCTTTGTGGAGTCACCAGGTGAATGAATTTGCAGTCTTCTTCAGGTCACTAATTCTTGTTCACCATCAAGAACTAATTATCATAAATTCATAACAATAGACTCGGGAGAATAATTCGTTACAAGGCCTTCGTCTCCCGGAAGACGCACCAAAAGATGTTGGCGCTAGAACCAGCACTTGGACTACAACAAGCACCTGACCAGACGCATCTTAAACTATAAAGAAATTTAATTAATTTTTTTATGAGATTGGTAGGTGGTATAAACTCTTATTCATTGAAAAGAGATTCCAGTCAAACCACAGTTCTACTGATGAGGGTATTGTAACTTGATGTGGTAGAAGAGTGAAAGTTTGTAGCTTATGAGAAGAGGAAATTATAAGATGAGAGTGGAAATAATAGGTCTATAAAACATAAATCTACTGTGTTTGGTATAAATTCACAAAAGTAGCAGTTTGATAATATTCCACTAACAGAAAGCTATTTCTAGTCTAACAAGATTCTTACTGAAATATCATGAAGAATAACTATCTTGAGTGATGTTCTTCCACTGTTATAACATTCATTTTACCAGGAATGCTCACAGTGTGAGACTAAAAAAAATTGATAAAAAACATAACATGCTTAAGAGACTGATAGGAACACATAATAGCATAATGGTTTGCAAACTGTAATTGAAAGAAAGGAGATATGGAAACACAAGTAAAATAGAAAATACACACAGAAAATTGGTAATAATTCCTCAGTAGTATCATTCCATTTCATTCACAAAAAAAATTACAACTCACAGGAGTCAAAAATTCTAAAACCACCAACCAACCCTGATTTCCTATCAGTTTGGCATGTATATACAAAATATGATACCATCATCTGCCATAAAAAGAGGTAAATATGTTTCAAAATTCATTACAACCTCGTGGAAGAGGTGAGTCTTATCCCTTAATCTTAATTACAAAGTGCTATATTAAAAACAAGATAAACATCATGAAGGTTTTCACTCCAAAATGGTTGTGTGAGGTGGCAGCCTATTTGAAGACCACGCTCCTGTTTTGGTGCAACCAATCTTCAACAAAAAGTGTAAAAATAGTGGGAGTGACAAGTGGTTGTCTCCTTTTAAATGTGAAAAACAAAACCATGGTATTTCGGAGAAGACTGGATATAAGACACCTTGCAGCATCCATTGCAACCAAAAAAACATCTCCACTTCACCTGTTTAATGTCACCATCATAATTCAGCACAAAAAGTAGCCCATTTCCATCACATTTTGATATTTCAAATTAATTGCTACCTTCATATAAAAGGTAGTTATATCTGGAAAACATGGAACATTTACCCAAAAAGTTTCTCCAAGTAAGCCTTGTTCTTAATTCATCAAAGGTCTAAAATAGAGGCAAAGATTCTAATGACCTCTTCTTTAGTCACCCTTTTATCAGACCTTTTTCTTCCATGTATAAATCTTGATGCAACACGAAACTGCATTTTAACATATATATCGTGGACATGTGGGTTATGGCCCACATAAACTCCCACTACTCGCAGTGGATTGCAATATCAGAGTTTTATAAACATACATATGTGTGCAATCAACAACGATAACTTTATTGGAAATTTAAACAAAATCACAGTGACTCCAAAACAACATGCATACACACGAAACTGTGGTTCTAGGGTCCCACAACATGGTGACCAATTTGAAGCAATCACACTTCGCAACTTATACAAGTTACCGCAGATCAGAAAATATAACAAATAGCTTTAAATGGTAAATAATAAGTTATGTGATGTGTGATATGCGCTGGTGCGCTACGCCGACACGTGGCCCTTCTCCTCATCACATCACAATCCAAATAACATACCATGTGATTGCCTTAACAGTAAACTCTAAAATCTGTGATTTTCGAAATCGCTCTATTTGTGATTTAACCTTCATCATTGATATGCGCCCAGATCTAACGGTCCTCACTGCTCGCCCTTAATCACATCACAACTTATATTGTTTAGTTTGAGATGTCATCTTAGCCGTCGGTCTCTTCCCCTTCAGATCTGCGATTGGATCATAATCGTCTGCTCATCCTGCACACGGTTCTTCTTCGGATCTCCCACTCTGATGGTCAATCTCTTTTCTTTAGACAAGGCTTTGCTTTTAAATAACTCTGGTTGCAATATTGTCCACGAAGCCTTGATTTTCCTGCTTTAAAAACTGAAACTACTTGTTGGAGGAGTGGTCTTTGTCTACATGTAGCCTCTTATTGAGATAACCAAAATCTTAGTGAAATAGCTGCGCTTTTCACTATGTGGAATATATGACTTTCATTTTTGAGAAATAACTTCCCTTTACTGCATTACTATTTTGACAATGAAATTGCAACAAAGGTAGCTATTATTCCAGACCAGATGACTGCAACTTTATTACTCAAACAATGACTAACCTTCAACATTAACATAAGTCAAAATAGAGATTTTAACTTATTTTAGGACTCTAAAACACTGACATATATTCACTTAAAAATACCTTTATGTTGGGACTCTTTTTAACCTTTATTGGAAATTACTCAAAATTTGGATATGGACTCGGACACAATAAAAAAAATTGAAAACAGTGACACAATGGCGATTACACCCTTAACATTTTCAGTGCTAAAAGTGGCTCCTATTGGGGATGAAGTCCTCCCTGTGAGGCTTCAAGGACTATAGACTCAGTGCCTCAAAAAATCTTGGAACTCATAAGGCTTCTTGAAAAAAAAAATTAGGATTGACCATTGACAGACTGGACTCAATACTGACTATACATACAAACATATGAACCATTGGGCATGGAGTTTATTGACACATCACACTGGATATTTACAATGGAATGACTCAATTGACTTACTAAATAAAGAACTTCTTAAGAAAATGACCATTGACTGGGCCTCCAGTCAGTTGATCATCATCCAGATGTTTGAGCAGGAAAGTATTGTTCTCTAAAACTTCAGAAATTCTAAATGGCCCAAACCACAGATTTCCAAACTTACCATGATTTCCATGGTCTTCTCTCCTAACATCTCAATGTAGCACCAAATCATTCTCCTGAAACAACTGTTGATTTGTTCTTTTATCAAAAATAGATTTGACTTTAGCCTGATACTTTTGAACCTTTTCCAGCAATGATTCGCTGATTTGGTGTGCCTCTATCAACTGTAGCATTCTCCTTTGGACTAGATTTTCATTATCAACTTCATCTTGTAGAAACTTCATCACAGGAAGAGCTAATTGCAAAGGAATTACATCATCAATACCATATACAAGCTGAAATGGAGACATTCCATTTGATTTTTTACCACTTACTATATCCGACCACAGAGCATGTATCAGCTAAGTGTCCCAATTCCTCTTATTTTCAAGCAGTATTTTCTTAATAATCCTTACCAAAATTTTATTGGATGACTCAACTGATCCATTACCTTGAGGGTAATAAGGCATGGAATCAGTCAATTCAATCCCATATTGCTGACAAAAGTTGTACATCTTAGCAGACTTAAAGGCCATTGCATTATGAATTACTAATTTCTATGGACAACAAAATCTTGACATAATATTTTCCAACCGAAATTTGATAATTACCATATCAGTAGCATTTCTGGTTGGTACAAATTCAATCCATTTAGTGAAATATTTTGTAGATGTGAGAATCCATCTATGTTGTGTTGATGAAGGTGGATGAATTTCACCAATGAATTCTAGCCCCCACTGCTGGAAAGGAACATCTGTTGAAATAGGAATGAGAGGTAATGGTAGCAATTTCTGTTTACCAGCAAATTTTTGACATTCGACACAGCTCCTGAGTTTGGAAAAGACATCAGAGAAAATATTTGGCCAATAATAGCCAGCTCTTAAGATTTTTTTTGCAGTGGCTCTCCAATAAAAATTCCCTCCACACACTCCTGCATGTATCTCTATCATAATTTCATGGGATTCTGCTTCATCTACACATATTAATAAGACTCCAACAGGATCCTTCCAGTAAATATGGTCTTCCAAAATTAAATACTTCACAGCTCTTAATTTAAAATCTCTCCTTTTAAACTTCTCCATTTTAGGTGTGTTGGGTAAAGAAGGTGACTGTTAAAGTTAATCTTAATGCTTCACATTAATCATCAACCCAGGGCAAGTCCTTTTATTTCAAGAGTGCAAAAAAAATATATGCGAGTGAAATCAGAGGTTAACTACTCTAAATTGTTGTAAGAAATATTATCTAATTCTCGAATTTCAATCAAACCAATTCAAAAGTAAACTATGAAATACTTCGAATCAATCAAAGGAATCAACTCTTAATCTAAAACTATGCAGAAATAAACACTCAATGTTGAATTAAGGGGTATTTTGCAATTGAACATCATGCTTAATGAATTGAACAACAACCTTGATAAATTGAAAAGCAATCCTAATGAATTGAACATCAATCAATTATTTAACATTTTTCAATGGAATTCTCTATAACTCAACTAATAGCAACATTCGGAATTGAACAGAAAACCATACATTCACACTTATGATGGAAAGACTTAAGAAATAACCATATGCGGAATTGAATAGCAACTACATAACCACCCTGAAATCAATCTAATGAATTTAAAGGCGTAACTCAATAATAAAGGAACATCAATGATAAATTCAACCTATTGAAAAGGAAAGTGTAACACATCACACTTGCCTTTAATGAATCGAATGGTAATGCTACAAAGCACAAAGAATAACTAAATTGCAAGAATCAAGAACACAAAATAGTAGGAGAACTCCCAGGAGACTGGGCCCAAAACCTCTAGAAGTCTTCTGCAAAGAAATACTCAGAATCTGCTTATAATGAAAACAAAAAACTTCTTCATTAATCAATGGGGAAATACATCATCACGAGTTTGAAGATTTTGTCTAAATAAGTTTATTACAGAAAATTATAGTACATGAACAACTCTTTGTCTGTTTCACCTACCCCCTTTTATAACTTAAAGGCGAAACAAAACAGAATAATTAATCCTCAGGATCAGGAGATCCTGAGGCTTCGTAGCCATCAACTGAATGCTTCAAGAATAGGCGTGTCTCGACATCTTTTGCTAATTCATAGGAACCGACACGATTCCATTTACTTTTCTTGACTGTTGTCATTTAGTCATTTTGGTCAGTAGTTGGTTTTTTTCGATTCCCTATAAATAAATACAACAAAAGTTATTTTTCATACTATTAAACACACCTTTTATCAATAATTTGTTTTACCCTACTTTTACATTATTATCCTTTGATTTATTTATGAAATGAAGGAAAACATATCAAAGTTAATTATAAATCATGCTAAAGATAGGGGTAAAATGTACCTTTTCCTCGGCCCAACATACTCCCCTGCTTACCTTTTTTCATGTCCTCGTGCAAACAGATGATTGAGGCGTAGTTGAGTTAAGGAATAGGAAGGATACACTTCTTCCTTGTAAAGTATAAAACCATGCTTTTGTTTCACTTTTTAAAATGTTGAGTTTGGATTTCCCTCTGGTAATTCATAATCATGATGGTAGTCTTCAGGAGGGTACCATATGATGGGGCATCTATATCTACATCCTATCCATGTAGGACCCATGTTCAAAATTAGATTACTATGCAGATGAAAGCGAGAAGCAGCAGCTTTAAAATTCCTATACCCAAATGGCTCTTTGTTCTTAAAGTTACTGGTAGAGGCTTTCCATCTCTGTTTGGATGCCAATAAAGATCCTTCCTGAATATCCTGAAAGTATTTTCTTCCATTCTGCACAATATATTTGTGAATTGGCCCCAACTTGGCTACCACTCCTTCCCATTGCATAAACTTTTTATGTTGAGTAAAAAAATGTAGGGGTTTTTTAGGCTCCCCTCTAAACCATAGATCTAAACCATGTTCTCTTTTCTGAAAAATATTGTAGGCTTTAGCCCATCTCGTCTGATTTTTGGAAAAGGACAGAAAAGCTTGGAACTAAATGTCCCCAATGAAGGGATTGTGGTTACTATCTCTATCCTCTTCTAAAAATAAATTGTTCAAATACAATTCGTATAGAAGGCGTTGGACCTGTTCATCCTGATCATTACATCATTGGACAAATTCTTCAATGGTTTTAAATGAAGTAAGGTTCCCTGCTCTGACAACTTTGATCTTCACACAAATACCTTTCTACTAAAAATAAGGCACAATTGGTGGCCAATGCCCTGCAATTCAATACATCTAAGTAAAGAGAACAAATAGCAATGGTTTGTTTCTTAACCTATTCCAGTTGATCATGTTCCCTTTTCACTTTTACTCTTTCTTACCTAATTTGGGAAAAGGTTTCATCTTTAGTTGCAGAAAGGTATTTAAATTGTTTTAGTAATGCCTGATTTTCTTGCAAGGGAACTACTTCCTTCTTATACTAGGCCAATTCATGTTGAACTTGAGTTAATTTATTGCAAAGATTTTAATTGTCAACTCTTTCTACCAAAGGAGTGTAAGCAGGTGTTTCCTTCGTTTGAGTTTCTTTGTCCTTTGTAAGTATCAAATCAGTCTGCACAGAGACTTCAACAGTATCAACCATTTGAGTGACAAATTTTTTTGGGTTCCCATGGTATCTAATTCCTTCTTATGCTTCCAGGCCTTGTCCACTTCTTTCAACCATTCCCTTAAATGTTTTACTGTTTTCCTCAATTTTCTACATTTCCTGCTCATCTTTCTCAACTTAACCTCAGCTGATTTTTCTTTCAAAGGGGTTCTGGAAAGAGAAGGAATAGCAGTGGCTTCAGGTTCAGGAAGGGTTGTGCCAGTATTAGGGTTATCGTTAAATGAAATAATGTTTTCTTCGGGCATCCAGAGTTTATTCCAACATTGATGTCCTAACTGGGTGAAGCAATAGTTTCTTCAGGTGTGAGAGTATTTGTCTCAATACTTGTGTCTTGATCTAATAGAAAAATATCCCCTGACTAGTTTCCAGACTTAGATATTCTCTCTATCTAATCTTCCCTATTCACCCATTCATTATTAGAGGGAGATAAAGCCCTCATACCCTACAATTCATCATTGGAAGGTATGATTTTAGTATGGCCAGAGCTGCCAACAGAGGCAGACTGGTTCAAATGGTCCCTTTGTTCCTTGGATTGTTCATATGGGTTCCTAATTTCACAAGATGCTTTCATTTGTTCCAATACTTGAGCCATTTCCTCCTCATAGTCTTGTAAAGATGCATTTTGAGGGCTCAGAAGTGGTGTATATGATGGCCCTCTCTCATATGGAAATGTTGAGGTATTTTCTGTAGTTGTAATCTATCAGACCTTCTCCGTTTTACTATTTCTGAGGTCAAAACATGGGTTCTCTTCCATCTAGCTTTCCTGGGCATGACTATTCTAGGAAGTTTGATTTCTGCTCTATCGAGGTTTTCTTCAGGGGTAGGTAGGGAAAGATTGACAAATATATCCCATGCTAACTGGTGTTTTTTTAATTCATGAATAATAATCAATTTGATGAAGCCATGGCGGTTGACAACTGCTTGAGGGTTTTTTGCTCTCCTAATCCGAACAACATTATCATGCAATATAGAATTCAAGAAAAAAGGAAAATTAACTGAAATATTTTGTTTGAGAACAACTAACAGTTTGAGTTGATAAGACTTTACCACATCCTAGCTTCTGTCACATGTGATATACCTTTGGATGAAGACTTCCAGTTTTTGCCAAGGTTGCTTCAAGAACGCAGGGTCAATACCTTTTCCTTTTCATACCACTTGCTCATCTGGATCCTGATACAGTGAAACTGCTTCTTGTATGAGGAAATGTTTATCATTCCATTTTTCCCCTTCTATTGGTAGTCCGAAGACCTCAGCAATTACTTCTTCGGAGACTGGTATAATTCTGCCTTTAACTATGGTGTGCCCTTTCCGCAGGTTCTGCGGGAATTCAATTTGTTGCCTCTGTATTAAACCCTTTTAGTCTACTTATATATGGAATCCAACCAGCTTGTTAGATAATGGTGCGAACTAATTCTGAAAATTGAAATATTGTGGGTTCATTGCAAGGAGAATTTCCACCCATGGCTATTATGTTTTCGAACCTGGTTTCTTCACCCTTCTGCATGTGTTTCTTTCGGCTCTGTTAGTTAAAAACAACATAAACACTGCATGTGGCTTTTATAGAATATATTATTATAAATGTGACTAAACGATGTTAATGCAATGATTCTATTTTCCAATCATCATATCTGAAGGGAGTCACATTGTTAATTCGTATGCCTTCTTATTACGAATATTCATACCCCCTCCAATGAGAGAAGGGTGTCCACATCCTTCAAGCACAAGAAAATAGGAAAGGTGGTAGAAATAATGAATTCACACAAAATAGAAGTCAGACGTTGGTAATCATCACAAATGTACATCAGGTAGAAATGACCAAAAAGGGAGAAAAGCAAAGTAGCGATCATTATGAAAAGGATTTCCTATTTTGATAGCATAGTATGACAGAAGCATGATAGGTGACAGATTATGATTGATGATGTTATCACTCAATTCGGCATGATAAGATAATTCTATCATAGTTGATTATGCGTATAAGTTTTGATAACGATAACACTTAGTCAAACAATACATTCATCTTCAAGAATGGATCAATAGGAAATAGGGGCATATAAAAATAATTGGTTGCTATCAGAAAAATACTCCAACACCACAAGCAGAGCCACTGCTACTAGCAGGCATCCATAGCCTCAACAGGGTTGTTGTTTTAACCCAGAAATGAGCCAAAATCCTCTATTTAAAAGTAGACATTTTTTCTTATTTTGTGGAGAGACCACTATGTTGGTGTGGTGGCCAGATAGTCATAGTGCCATTCACGGGGATTTAACAGAGTGATCAGGCTGGCTCATGCTCATGTCATTTAAGTATTTTTAGTTGTCGAGAAGTTCACTACCCTAGTGTGGTGGCTATTGTGGGAATGTCCCCTGTTAGATCCTCATGATCATGGTAGGATGGCTTGTAGTGAGACCCCCTATTCTCTCTTCTTTAAAAATTTGCACATAGAGATATATTTTCTTTTTAATATAAATGGAGGGAGGCTCATTAACACCTTAAGATTTAGGGATGGTGTAAGAAGTAAAAATAATGCCAATACAAATGATGCTCTTATTCCTATATCCTCATGCTGAAGAGAATTACCACTTGAGAGTGTAAAAAGATACACCAACATAAAACTATGGTAATCAATTGTGTGATAATATGTCTGAACATGAGATATCCAGCCATTCATTATATAGATAAACCATGCCAGCTTCCGAAGTAGAGATGTCCATCAAAATTTCAAAAAAAAACATAATATTAATAATATCACTACTTTATAAGATCTTCATTTATAAGATCTTTTGTTTGCAGTAAACTGGATTGATCTAGCATGTTGTGACTATGCTGAATTATTTCAAAATTTGATTCTATCCCATTATTTCTTGTTTCCTCTAGCATTTCTATCTCTTGAATGACTTGGTCAATTGTCTTTTCTGAGTTTTCCTTCTTATATTCGGATTCATTTTCAGAATGATCCGAATTATCAGATTTTTGTTGTGACTAACCTGATTTGTCTTCAGACATTTCTTTTATTTAATCATCCAGACTAACACTTTGAGTGTGTTTATTTTCATCTTCAATAGTTAAAAAATTTAGAGGGACTTTTTCTAGTCTCTTGTTTCTGTGTGCTTAAAAAGCTTCAACATCCATTTGACTTAGTTGACTATATATATATTTGATAATATCTGAGAAATTTCCCATGCCCTGGAAGAGATCATCAAATCCATCTTCCTCTTTTGTAAAAGGCTTCATCTTAAGCTCTGTCATGTAATTTTTAATCACATCATTGGGATCATATAATCTTCTTGGCATAAATGCCAATTTCAATAACTGGATCTTGGGAACCTCTTTGTAAGTATGGCTGATATTAGACAAAGAAAAGGTGCCACATTGTAGAGGGAAATTAGGCCAAATATCCTTTTTAGCATCCTTTAGCTGCTTTGTAACACCATTGACAAGCTGATAGGCTATTTCTTTTGCAAGTAATCTATCGGGAACTTAATAGGGTAAAACATGGGGAGAAACATAACTCCAAAATACTCTAATATATGTAAAATTTTCTTCAGCAAACCATCTAGATACTGGAATAATGTCTACATTGGCTTCTTCAGAAACCCTAGGAGCCCTTTTGTTAAAAATCATCTGATGTATAGGCATTATGACTCCATAACAGACTTTATAGAAGTGCAAGTGGAAATATGAATCCCAGAGCTCTCTGTGATAGACGTGAATTGGGGTAGGGTCCTTGGTAGTCTATTTCCATCCCATGGTGGGAAAACTGGAAGTAAAATAGATAGCATCCATGACATATGAAGACATATAAAAGGGAGTTATTTCTTTAAGTGAAATACTTCTTTTATTCCTATATTCAGTTATATGCTTTGCTAGGTTATTGGATAAAATGTCTGCCCAATTCAAAAAAGATGAATTGATGATTGCGTCAATTAGGGGAACCCAATCTCTTAATAATCTAGTGCTATCTGGTTTGGCAAATACTCTACATAACATACCAATAGCATAACAATAAGGATTAGGAATTTGGGAAATTGGGTACGTACCAAACTTATCTTGTTTCAATTTCCCCTGGTTATCCTTCCATTCTTGGATGACTTTGATAAGGTCTAGATGTTCTCCTCTAAAATTCTGCAAATATTCTTTGTCTTATTTCTGCAGCGGGGGTGGTAGATGGTACATTGTTGTTAAATCCTCTGCCCTAAAAGAACCCATAGTTTCTCCCCTCGAATTATTGAACATTCTATCTTCGATGTTTAAGTGGTCAATTTCCCACTTAATCATGTATGTATAAGGAATAATCTTTGGTCTTGCAGCTATATTGTGAATATATGAACATGCAACGTCAAACAAATTTGCATCGGAGGTAGAAGCGTTGAAGAAAATTTGTTTATCACCCTTGGTCCTTCATTTTCAAATAGTTTATACATTGCCTCCCATGTCGAACTGCCGCAGTCTTTGTTGCAAACAGTATCTGAGAATAATGGAGACATATCTGTGTCTTCTGTGGACGACGTCTGAGACATTTCGTTACCCTTTTTGCTCATTTTTCTCTTCTTCAATCCATTAACTGGTTTCTTGAAAGCAAAGCGAATTTTTACAAGTATGGAGTATCAAAGAAATAAATCAATCATTTACTTCAAACGCACCCGAGAAGATATCAATCTATTAAAATATAACATCAATCATCCTTCATAATTTCTGATTTAATATTTCACATATCTCCACACGTAAAATCTATCAATCGCTTTAAAGCCGTTAAGATCTTAAATTTCATTTTGATATGACACAAGCTATTTTACACGCTTGATTCATTAAATAATGTTAATGTGAATATCGCAGATTATAACTTATAATATTTCGTGATACTTACCCTTAAAGGCTGTGAAATGCGATATGCGCAAATCGCAGATCGCAAATTTTTAGGGGATAACGATTAAGCGTATATTATAAGTTGAGCGAAATGCGAATTGCAAAAAAACGGAAGTGACCGCGATAGCCGAAGGTTTTATATTTATTGGTTTATTTTCTTTTAGAGTCTGCGGGTATCGCAACTTATATCATTTTTCTCTTAAAGATTTTATTGATTAAGTGAAGTGTGGTGCGAAAAAGTAAATATAAAGATAATTGAGGCTTTTTGCAAAGTTTTAAATCATATCTTCGGAGAAGTTTGAGCGCATATCGCGATTTGCATATTTTACGTTTTATGGGTCTTTTTGAAATAAGATATGTGATATGCGATGCGCTTTAAAAGAATAAGGTAAAAATAGAAAATATTTATTTTCTAAGTTTTTTTATTATGTTTTTATAGGAAATTATAAAAAGAATTTCCTATTTATTTCTTAAGGGTCCCTATTTATAGAAATAAATGGGGGGTTGTTGTATAGCACAACAATTGGCGATTCACTTGGGTGAACTAGATGTCTCTGATAAAAATCTTTTGAAATTTCTAAGATTTTTTTGAAATTAAAAATATTTAAAGGAATGAAATTTCAAATAAATAATATCTTTGCTAAATAATGAAAAGTTCCCTTATTCACTATTCATAAGAATTCCTCTTTTAAAGATATAAGTATGAAAATCTATATCAGTCTTTACTCAGTTTAAAAAAAATAAAGTAAATAAAATTTACATATTAGCTTTATAGAAATTTACTATTTTATCACAGATAGAGCCTCTGTTCCAATAGGCAATTTAAGCTTTTGGCAAGATTATCTTTTACCCAGCAATGATCCATTTTCCCGTCCGATATTTCTTATAATTTTCAGAAGTAAATTCTAATTTCTTGAGAATTTTCTTTTGAATTTTTATTTACTTAAAAGCCATTGTCTTGGCTTGGTAACCAAATGATGTCAATGCCATTCACTATTAGTAATTAAACTAATCAAGCTGGATCTTGATGAGACCCCTTGTCTTTTTGATATAATCTCAAGTCTACCCTGTTTTTGTAGACAGTATTGGTAATGTTAGTTTAACTATATCTTTATGAACATGGTAAACAAGCTCGTGATGAGACTTATTATATTTTAAGTTTTTCTTTTAATCATATCTTTTTATTTTCTTTGAATTCCTTTTGAAAAATTATAAGGTTTTCTGGATGGGATGAATCATAGGTCTATTTAAGATTATGGATGATAATGTCGAGTTTTGGATTTCTTTTCTGCAAAAGGTTTTTGCTATATTAAAGTTTATTTTCTTGATTGATAAACAGAATATCCATGCTATATATAAATGAGAGTTCATCAAAGAATATATGTTTTCATTGAAATTTCATTTTTTAGAAAGATAAAATCAATCTGTCTATCTAAATCTTTCGATTTTCTTTCCTTAACATTTTCCATTTTCTATAAGTGATAAATCCAAAGAAAATCAACTGAGATTTGATTTTGAAAAGCCAAATACTAATACTAAACAACCTTTTATTTTTTTTAAAGAGAAAAACAAAAGACATTAATATACAAATATAGAAGGGGTTACCTCCTATGAAAAATATATTTTCAAAATATGCCCATTAACAGGCAAAGAATATTTTTTGCCTAATAAATCTTGTAATAGAAATGTTGATGGGCCTATTTCTTCAATTATTTGAAATGGACCTAGCCAGAGTTTTTGAAACTTCGTGTGTTTACCTTTTTCCTCATGCGCCTTGTCCCATTTCAATACCAAATCACCAACTTGAAAATTCTTTGGAATGACAGAAGTTGAATCAAATGAGGCTTTTATTATTTGTTGATGATGAGCATGAGTTTGTTTGGCTTTTTCTCTTTCTTCTTCTAATTTCATAATTTGACCTTGTCTAAATTGTAAAGAAGAAGTAGGAGTTTCATCAATGAATTGAACGAAGGAAAAATATGGAATAACTACATTGGTGGGATGTATAGATTATTTTCCATACACAAGATTAAATGGTGAAGTACCAATAGAAGCTTTTTGAGTTATTCAATCTGCCCAAAGAGAAAAAATTAATGACTTATGCCAATTTCTTTGATTCTGATCAATATTTATTTTGATTATTCTAATCATATTTTTGTTTGTGGATTCTGCTAAACCATTTTCTTGTGGGTAATAATTTGCAGAATATTTTAATTTAAAACCTCTTTTAATTGCAAAATATATCATAGTAGTTTCGAAGAAATAATATGCATTATCAAACATCAAAGCAATAGGTAAGCCAAACCTGGTTATGATATTTTGATCAATGAAATCAATGATACTTTCTGAATTGGTTACTTTTAATGGAATTGCTTCCACCCATTTGGTAAAGTAATCTGTAGCTGTGAGAATATATCTATGTTGTTTGGAAGAGTTAGGAACAATCTCACCAATTATATCTAATCCCCATTGCTCAAATGGTTGTTCAATATTGACCAGTTGTAATGGAAATGTTGGCTTCCTTTATTTTCCAGATGTACTTTGGCATACTTTACATTTTCTTGAATGTTCATGAGCATATTTGAAAAGTGTAGGCCAATAGTAACCAGCATGTAAGATCTTATGTGTTGTTGTATTTCCTCCAAAATGTCCTCCAGTTGGTCCATCATGAAGTTCCTGCAAGACTTTTTCTGCTTCAGATTTTTCTAAGCATCTTAGAAGTATAGAATCAAAATTTATTCTAAATAACACATTATTGACTAACTCATATTCTTTAGCTTTTAATATAAGAGCTCGTTTTGTCTTATAACTGAGATGATTTGGAGCATATCCATTTCTTAAATAAAATATAAGATCAGAATATTGTGAATCTGAATCGTTGAGGATTACCTCTGATATTTGCACATTACCTGAATATTCTTCTGATATCGAATGTGATGATCCTGCAAGAATTCTTCAAAAAATTGACCTCTAATAATTTTAGAGGGTTTTATTTCTACATCATACTCTTGCAATGTAGTTACCCAGTTAGCTCTTTTTTCTCCTAATTCTTTCTGCATCAAAAGTTGTCTTACTGCAGAAAACGGAACTATGATTTTCGTATGAGACTTTAGGAGAAAAGTTCTAAAATTTTTTATAGCTTTAAAAATATAAAATTCTTATTTTTCAACAGATATGTAATTCAATTCTGCACCTTTTAAATTTGAACTAAAGAATGATATCGGTGCTTCTATTTGTTGGTCATTCAACTGTGTTAAAACAACTGCATATGATGTATCCGATGAAAAAGTGTATAATGTAAATGGATTAAGAAAATTGGGGGTGGTCAGGAATGGAGCATTGACAATTGATTGTTTAATCAATTCAAATGCTTCTCTTTCATTATTTCCCCATTTGAAAATGGAATTTTTCTTAATCATGTTATGCAATGGTAAAACTATTTGAGAAAAATCAGGGACAAATCTCTTAACAAAATTAATTTGCCCAAGGAAAGATTGCATGGTTTTCTTGTTATGAGGGAAAGTAATTCGCTTAATTTCATCAACTATTTCAGGATCAATATAGATACCATTTTTTGATACAATGAAACCTAAAAATTTTCCTTCATCTAAGGAAAAAAATGATTTCTTTGGATTTAATGAAATGTCATACCTTTTGCATCGTTCAAAGACTTGCTTTAGGTCATTAACATGATGATTTTACTGTTTAGAGAGAACAGTAATGTCATATAAATAGAGAACAATTGTTTTGTTTATAAGACCTCTAAAAGTTGTGTCCATGGCCCTTTGGAAAGTGGCACCTGCATTAATTATTTCAAAAGGAATTTTCTGATAAGAATAAGTTCCCCACTTAGTTTTGAATGTAGTTTTCAATCTGTCATCTGGATGAATGAGGATTTGATTGTAACCTGAAAATCCATCTAGAAAAGACATAAGTTCAGAACCAGCTACTTTTTTCAATACTTGTTCCATGGTTGGTAGTGGAAAATTGTCCTTCTGACAAGCTTTGTTTAAATTTCTAAAATCAATGCAAATTCTAATATCACCATCCTTTTTCCTGGAAGGTACAAAATTTGATAACCATTTTGAATTTTTGACTGGAAAGATAATTTTTTCTTTGAGAAGTTTATTCAATTTAGTTTTAATTTGGTTTTCCAAATTTGGATGGATTTTCCTCAATTTCTGTTGTATGGGCTTTACCTCTGAGATCATAGGAATCGTATGTTGGATTACAGAACTATCATATGTTTTAAGATTTGAATAATCCTAAGCAAAGACACTTTTGTACATCTTAAACAATCTGATGAATGATAATCTTTCATCAGAAGACAGACCAAGACCTAGATTTATATTTTGAGGTTTTTCTTCATTTCCTAGATTAACTAACTCGAATATTAAGGTAGAATTTTTTATCTTTGAGTTAGTTACTCTTTTAAATCTATCATTTAGATCATATAAGTCTTCTAACTTGACAATAGATTTTGGAATAGGATTTCCATCTTGTTCTTTCCTAATCTGAGTGTCATGTTCATTTTCATCCATGATTTGATTATCATAAGATTTTTCAGATGTTAAAAAATATATGATATCTGAGTCATTATTGAATACTCTCCAATTAGTGATATTATCAGGAATAGATGGTCTAAAAATTAACTCAATAGAAAATCTATCGGGACTAAATTCTTGGGATGGGATTAACTTTGATGCCACATTAGCGAGTAAATCTGCACTAGCATTCTGAATTCGAGGTATAGAAGAAATGTTTAAGGCTAGGAAGTGAGTAGTTAATTCTTGGATTAATGATTGATAATGTTTTAAATGTCCAGAATTGCAATGGATAGTATCTCTCACTTGCCTAACTATGATTTATGATTATCCTAAAACTTTAATATATTTGATGTTTAAATCAATATCTTTCAATAATCCTTGAACCAATGCTTCATACTCTGCTACATTATTGGTATAATAAAATTTTAATCGGCGGGCTAACATAGTCTTTTCGCCTTCTGGGTTTATTAAAATGCAACCCGCACCTGCACCATCTTCAGATTTAGAACCATCAAAATAAAGCATCCAAAACAAAGAATCAACTATTTCTCTATCTGAAAATTAATACATCTAGAATTATCTGGCTGGGAAAAATTCTCAATCTGAGATACAACTGCATTATCAAAGAAAGGAGATGGTTGAGAATTAAAGTTTCCTAAAAATGATTGTGTAGAATAGTTTCCAATAATGTTGTTATTGAAAGCTATTGGCTCATTAAGTTCTTCAAGGTCAGTCACTGTGTGTTTCATAAAATTTTCCCGATCAATTCGAATTTGATTTGGCTTTCCATTATGTGGTAATTAACCACATATGTGACCAGTCTGTCGAAAAATAACCATGAATTTTTTCAGACTAGTCACGACTTAGAGTTAAACCATAAAATTCAGGAACGTCTGCAACCAAAATATCAATTATCTGAACAACTCTAGGATTTGATGACAATCTAATTGAAACATATTTCAATTCTCGTACCACTTCTACTCTAGTTCTGTCAAGTTGTGCTATATGAACTGGAGAACTCTAAGGAGTAATGTTTAATTTAGCACAAACTGATTTTGGCATTATATTCGAAGAAGCCCCTGAGTCTATTAAAAAATTATGGACAGTTTTGTTATAGATATCATAGGTTAAAATAAATGGGGGAGTATGAGAGATGGATCGGTCACCTATCATAATTAGATCTGACGCATCTATTTTTACTAAAGGAGAAGGTGGCTTACCTATTTCATTAGCAGCTTGCACTATTACTGGAGCAGGTAAGTTTGAAGTAGGAACAACTTTTAATTCTCTGAGTAAGATTTGTTGTTGTTGCTTTAATTTGGTAAGCTCATGAATTGAAATATTTGCTCTAGTTTCTTAATGTCTTCAACTATATTGTACTCAATGGTATATGAGATAACCATTGTTTTAGATATAGTTGGAGAGTCCGATGTAACAGGATTTTTTTGCGTAGCCTTTGAATTAGACTTTTTGTTTGTTGATTTGTCTTTAGCAGGAGTGGAAATTTTTTGCTATTGACTAGGCTGTGTTGCTTCAGTATTCTTTTTGCTACGTGTGCTAACAGGAAAAGTTTCAAGTTGTTCTTCATTTGATATGATAAAATCCCACATTCCATTAAGTTCAACTTCTTCTTCTTCGTCATCTTCTTCTTCCTCTGTTTGTTCTTCCTCCTCTTCCTGATCTGATTCTACATTAGATATAATTTTTGGAGGTTGAGAAGTAGAGGTTTGTTTCTTCTTGAAATTTCTGAAAATATTTTTTGAATTTGAATTTTCAGCAACTTGCTTCTTGATATTTGCCATCTCATTGGTCATGGTTTTCAAAAAAAAATTAAGACCTTCTACATCGAATGGATCCTTTGGAATCTTTTTCTTAGAGTTGTCTTTGAAAGATATTTTCTTTGATTTACGATGTACCTGAGAACTCTTTTTCTCAAGAGCAGTAATGTGTTTCTCTACAGATAGAGATTCTTTCATATTCTCTGCAAGAGTTGCTAGTTTTTCTCTATCAACGAAAATAACTATATTAGATGGAAGAGATAAAATATACCACTCAATTTGAACTTCTGCACCAGGAACTGTTGTAACAGGAATTTTATTGAGTAGTTTATTAAATCTTGAATTAAAATCTTTTATCTTCTCACCTGGTTTAGCTTTAAGATTTGAAAGATCATTGATAAGAGTAGCAATAGTTCTATCATCTCCAAATTTAGCCAGAAATTGTTCTTGAAACATATTCCAGTTAGTTATGGAGCGAGCAAGTAATGAAAAATACCAGGATCCTGTAGATCCTTTTAAAGTATATGGAAATAATCATACAACGCAATCCTCCTCAACTACTACATTCAAATTGACAACTAACATAAAGTTATGAATATGTTCTTCTGCAAGAAGACCATCATCAGGGTTAAATTTTGTAGCCATATTTCTGGATTTTTAGGCAGAGCATGAAGAGGAGCAGGCATGTTTACAGCCCCTGGATTACTCCATGGGTTTACATTCGGTGGAGGAACTTAACCTTCCATTGGATTATGAATGGGTTGATTGTGAATTGATGAAGAGGTAGGTCGAGTACTAGGACCAGTTTTTTGAGTATTGGAACTAGTGAAAGTGATACAGACTGTTGGAATGAAATTTGTGGAAGTGAGTGGAGGGAATGAGGGTGAATGGCATAAGACCTCGCTAGTGATCGATTCTGATTAAGTCCTTTTTAACTTCTTTCGAGTACTATTGATAGGAAATTCAAAAGGGAGAATCCCTGTTTTTTGACTTTCTGATTGAGTTAATATTCTTCAAGGTTGAAAAGAAGATGAAATACTAAGATCTGATGATTGGGAAGTTTCAGGATTTTCAACAGAAATAGATATTTTTTCTAAATTTTCTATCAAAGACTAAACTTCTGGGGAATGTTGTTGAATTTTGGGAAATAGTATAGTTTGAGTATCACTAGGAGATTTAGGAGAAATATGATCAACTTCAGATTTTATAGATGAGGATCTAGATAATGCTCTAGAAGTTGATGGGGATCTAGAGGGAGAGAGATTTTTGTATTGAACTTTATATTGATCAGATCTTTGTGCCATTCACTTGGCCTTCCTTCTAGCGCCAATGTGTTATGGCTTCAAAATTCCGTGGCCAAAACATGGGGGAAAACCACCTAGTCTAGACCTTAAAGCAACTCCTTTTCCATTTGGTATAGTGGCTCTGACTAGGGATAATGGGACCAGTTTCCCAATAAGGATGTTTATGAGGGTGTTGTGAATATAGCATGCAAATGGATAATGATTTTAATGTATATGCATCTATCTAAACTATTTAATCTAATATATACCCAGGTTGTTTTTCCTTTATGCGATGTAAAATGATATCTTTCATCTATCAATAATATAGATCATTTAATAGTTGAAAGAGATGAAAATTATATAAAATGATTCTTCTAACAAAGTAGTTTGCATAAAATAATTGTGAAAGATATATCGCATTTATCAGTGTGATTACATATTCAATAAGAAACCATATCTATGATATTAGAACAGAAGTGTGTGTAATATTTATATATGATGACATTTCAAATACATAATGCAATAAAAAGATAACTATCAATTTATGAAATAAGACTTAGTACAAGTGAATAAAAGTACCATATGTACAAAGTCCTACTCAAGTAAACTGACAACAATGAATCCATTCCTTCTCACTTTCGAGCAATTTAAAGAGTACAGTAGTGCAACATCAGTTAAACAGCTTTAGTTGTTAAAAGATAACAGAATGTGCTCCATTAATTCATCAAAGCATTCACAAACTTACAATAGTGCATTCTTTGCAAATTTTTTTGACAAATTTCTAGACCCTTCTCTAAATGCATGAGAAGGATTTAAATACTAAACTAACTATAAACTAAAATATATTATTACAAAAATATAGAGGAGGTTTCAAACAACCTTCCTCAAAAGGCTAACTTAAACAACAATCTAGGAATTTTAAACTAACAATTATGATTTTGCGAATCCTACCCTTCTTTCTGAATGTGGTCACAAAGTTGGCAAATATCTAACATTGCTTTGAGTTGAGCTAGCTGTGATATCTGTGATCAGATTTGTCCCTTGAAAATAGCATTTGAGATTATTGACTGAGATCTTTTTGTTGAATCTGTAAGAGATTGAAGAGTTTGATGTTGATGGTAAGGTTTGATCAGAAAATTCCAGTAATTTTCTTGATCAAACTTATTTACCTTTTTTATCATTTCCTCCTGTGTATCTGCTCTCTATCTCCACTTCATGTCTACATGTATTTTTTCTGAAAACACATCAGACGTGTTTTCCTTAAGTCTTTTTGTTTTAGACAATTGTTCACATATATATTCAATGATTTCATTTGATATCTTGGATGTCTTGGTCACTACTTTCTCTGCTTGATTGATTTGCGCTTCCCATTCTGTGAATAACATTTCTTTGTGAAGCTTATCTACTTGAGGTAGATTAGCTTGCTTTCCCGAATCTGAAACTTGCCACTGAATGTGCTCTTCAATTTTATTCTCAAGTCTTTTACATTCCAGTTTCTGAATTTCTATCTGCTGGATCATTATTTTAATTGAATCACAATAAGAATCAATCATAGAGGCTTGATGAAAAAAAACTTCTTGTTCTTTCTTTAACTTGGTGTTTAGATCAAGTGCTTCTTTGACAAATTGTTCGTTGACTCTGTAACTTAGTCATTGTTATTTCTAGTTGTGCTTGTTTTTCATTAAGCTCTGTCTGATGCTGCAATTTGAGGCTTTCAATATCTTTGTGAAATTGGGTTGTATTTTCTTTGACTTTTTCACTGGAATTGGATTTCTCTTCATTCAACAACTTTTCTTATTCTTGTACTTTGGCTTCCTTTAGCTTTAACAACATTCTAACCTCAGTAGCTTTATCAATAGTAGCATTAGCATATGCCCTTACATACTGTGATAATTTAGTTAGATGTTCAGTGGGATATTCTAAGGAATCCTTCCATAGTACATCAACTAATTCATCTGTAGGCTTTGGAGTTGTTTCATCAATTCTCATTCTTTTATTTCTTTTAACTACAGCCTTGTAACTTGGACTGTAGAAAATATATAATGAAGGAATGTCTTCAATCTGTAGATCTGATCTGTGGGGTAGGCCGATATGATTTCTTTCTCATGTAATGCTGGAACTCTTTGTAGTGGATTGACAGCCTCCACTATATTCTGTGAATGTTCTGGTATTTGGAAACTTGTTGCTTGATCAGTTTTGGGATTTTCTTTGGGAGTCTATTGCTTTAGAAAATTCTTCCCATTCATTTATAAGATCTTTTGTTTGCGGTAAACTGGACTGATCTAGAATGTTGTGACTATGCTGAATTGTTTCAGAATTTGATTTTGTCCCATTATTTCTTGTTTCCTCCAGCATTTCTATCTCCTGAATGACTTGGTCAATTGTCTTTTTTGAGTTTTCCTTCTTAGATTTGGATTCATTTTCAGAATGATCCGAATTAGTAGATTGTTGTTGTGATTGACCCGATTCGTATTCAGACATTTCTTTTATTTCATCATCCAGAATAACACTTGGAGTGTGTTTATTTTCATCTTCAATAGTTAACAAATTTAGAGGGACTTTTTCTAGTCTCTTGTTTCAGTATGCTTGAAAAGCTTCAGCATCCTTTTGACTTAGTTGACAAGATACATATTTGATAATATCTGTGAAATTTTCCATGCCCTGGAAGAGATCATCAAAGCCATATTCATCTTTTGTAAAAGGCTTCATCTTAAGCTCTGTCATGTAATTTTTAATCACATCATTGGGATCATATAATCTTCTTGGCATAAATGCCAATTTCAATAACTAAATCTTTGGAACCTCTTTGTAAGTATGGTCGATATTAGACAAAGCAAAGGTGCCACATTATAGAGGGAAATTAGGCCAAATAGCCTTTTTAGCATCCTTCAGTTGCTTCGTAACACCATTGACAAGCTTATAGGCTATTTCTTTTGCAAGTAATCTATCGGGAACATAATAGGGTAAAACATGGGGAGAAGAATAACTCCCAAATACTTTAATATATGTAAAATTTTATTCAGAAAACCATCTAGCTACTGGAAGAATGTTTACATTGGCTTCTTCAGAAACCCTAGGAGCCCTTTTGTTAAAAATCATCTGATGTATAGGCAATATGACTCCATAACAAACTTTATAGAAGTGCAAGTGGAAATATGAATCCCAGAGCTCTCTGTGATAGATGTGAATTTGGGGTAGGGTCCTTGGTAGTCCATTTCCATCCCATGGTGGGAAAAATGGAATTAAAATAGATAGCATCCATGACATATGCAGACATATAAAAGGGAGCTATTTCTCTGAGTGAAATAATTCTTTTATTCCTATATTCAGTTATATTCATGGCTAGTTATTGGATAAAATGTCTGCCCAATTCAAAATAGATGAATTGACGATTTCGTCAATTAGGGGAACCCATTCTCTTAAGAAATCTTGTGATATCTGGTTTGGCAAATAATCTACATAACATACCAACATCATAACAGTAAGGATTATGAATTTGGGAAATTGGGTACATACCAAACTTATCTTGTTTCAATTTCCCCTGGTTGTCCTTCCATTCTTGGATGACTTTGATAAGGTTTGGATGTTCTCCTCTAAAATTCTACAAATATTCTTTGTCGTATTTCTACTAAGGGATGGTAGATGGTACATTGATGTTAAATCCTCTGCCCTAAAAGAACCCATAGTTTCTCCCCTCGAATTATTGAACATTATATCTTCGATGTTTAAGTGGTCAATTTCCCACTTAATCATGGTTGTATAAGGAATAATATTTGGTCATGCAACTATCCTGTGAATATATGAACATGCAACGTCAAACAGAGTTGTGTCAAAGGTAGAAGCAGTGCCTGTTGAAGAAACTTTGTTTATCACCCTTGGTCCTTCATTTTCAAAAAGTTAATACATTGCCTCCCATTAGGGGAATTTTGAGGTCTAAAATGGCCCTCCTAAGGAACATGTACAATCAAAATTTTCTTTATGAGAAGCAATCACATTTTAGGGGATGAAATCTTTCCTAATGGTTGAGGTAGCATTTCTTGAGTTAAAGGTACTTACTTGTCACATTCTCAACGGTGGATAAAAACTCATGGTTAACCATGGTAGTGCTCTAAGTGCTTTTAAAGTCAAAGTAAAGTACTCATAATAAATGTCATTTCACACTTTTTGAATAAAAATATATTATTGTCATTTCATATTTCTTGAAAGAACAATGCATATCCCTATACGTTTATTATATTATATTATATTTATATAGTATATTAATTACATGTTATTATACAATTTAAATAATATAAATTTCAATTAATAGCATATAATATAATTAAGAATTTATAAATTTATATGTTTTATTTTAAGTTATTTAAGTACAAAGGACAAATGCATTAGTTGTTCAATGATAATGATTTTTTCTTCAAAAGCTCGTTCTTATTTATAGTCACATCAATACAATTTTTTTATTAATTTATTTTGGTACAACTTTTGAATTGAATTTAACTATGGTTACATGGATTGTGGTGCAAAAATTGATTTGCAAATTCATAAATATTATTTTATTGGTTTAACTATTATTTTATTATTTCCTTAGGAGGCCCATTTTAGACCTCAAAATTCCCCTAATGCATGTCGAACTGCTGCAGTCTTTGTTGCAGATGGTATATGAGAATAATTGAGACATATATGTGTCTTCTGTGGACGACGTTTGAGACATTTATTTATTCTTTTTGCTCATTTTTCTCTTCTTCAATCCATTAACTGATTTCCTGAAAGCAAAGCGAATTTTTACAGGTATGGAGTATCAAAGAAATATCTACACACGTAAAATCTATCAATCGCTTTAAAGCCGTTAGGATCTTAAATTTCATTTTGATATGACACAAGTTGTTTTACATGCTTGATTCATTAAATGACATTAATGCGCATATCACAGATTATAACTTATAATATTTTGTGATACTTACCCTTAAAGGCTGTGAAATGTGATTTGCGCAAATCGCAGATCGCAACTTTTTAGGGGATAATGATTAAGCGTATATTATAAGTTGAGCGAAATGTGAATTGCGAAAAAATTGAAGTGACCACGATAGCCGAAGGTTTTATATTTATTGGTTTATTTGGTTGTCGGGTCCACAGGTATCGCAACTTATATCATTTTTCTCTTAAAGCTTTTATTGATTAAGTGAAGTGTGGTGCGAAAAAGCAAATATAAAGATAATTGAGGCTTTTTGCAAAGTTTTAAATCATATCTTCAGAGAAGTTTGAGCGCATATCGTGATTCGCATATTTTATGTTTTATGGGTATTTTTGAAATAAGATATGTGATATGAGATGCACTTTAAAATAATAAGGTAAAAACAGAAAATATTTATTTTCTAAGTTTTTTTGTTATTATTTTTTTTTAAGGAAATTATAAAAAGAATTTCCTAATTATTTCTTAAGGGTCCCTATTTATATAAATAAATGAGGGGTTTTTTTATAGCACAATAGGCTGCAATGGCATCTTGTAAGATTGGCCAGGGCAGCCCATTCTTTGGCAACTATCGCAGGCTTGTACATATTTCTTTACATCTTTAAAAATTGTGGGCCAATAGTAGCCTATATTTAATACTTTGTGCCCTGTCCTGCGCTCTACAAAATTCCCACCACATGGTTCGTCATGGCAGGCCTTCAAGGTGTCATAAATCTTGTCTTCCTGAATGCATCTGTGTATATGCATATCGGCTCTTGTATGGGAAAGATATCCACCAATCCAGGAGAATCTAGCACTGCGTTGAACAATCAGCTTTTGTTCCTTTGTTGTCAAGTGTATTGGTAGCTTTCCTACTACCAGATAATTTGCTACATCTGCGTAACATCATGCTTTTACTGCCACAGAAAAAAAATGTTCATCATGGAACTGATCATCTACCACCAGTGTGTCATTGGTCTTTGGAACTCTAGACAAGAAATATGCAACTACGTTCTCCTTTCCTAGATGTCCCTTAATAGTTATATCGAACTCCTATAAAAGAAACAACCAACGAGTCACTCTTCCATTTGTAACAGGTTTGTTAGCTAAATATCTAACGGCAGAATGATCGGTATATAGGAATACTTGATAGCCAGTTATGTAATGTCTAAACTTATTTATAACATAAAAGACAGCCAAGAATTCCTTTTTGGTCACTGTATAATTTAATTCAGTAGGAGTGAGATTCTTGTTGATATAGTAAATAGCGTAGGGCTTCTTGTCCTCCTCTTGACTGAGAACCGCTCCTATCATTTTATCTGACACATCCGAAGAAATATGAAAGGGCCGCTCCCAATTGGGGCCATGCAAGACTTGTGCAGTCGAGACCATTTTCTTCAAATCTGAAAAAGTAGTGTCACATTTTTCAGACCAATGGAATTCAACATTTCCAGTTAATGCATACAAAGGCGCAGCAATTTGTGAAAAAATCTTTATAAACCTACGATAATACCCTGGATATCCAAGGAAACTACATACCTCTGTCTTACAAGGTGTGGCTAATAACAGAATTACCTATATCTTTTTTGGATCTACCTGTATTCCAGCTACAGAGATTTAGTGTCCTAGGATCATGCCTTCGGTCATCATCATGTGACACATTTCGTTGCTCAAACATAATCTGGTAGCAAAAAATCATTCCAGTACTTTTTCCAATGTTTTGAGTGCCTGATCGAAGTCATATCCATATGGAGTAAATTCATCCATGTAGACCTCGAGCCCTTCATTTATTAAATAAAAAAAATACTAATTATGGCCCTTTGAAATGTTTTTGGGGCATTACATAGACCGAACGGTAATGCCCTATAGGTGAATGTACCCCAAGGGCAGGTAAAGGTTGTTTTATCTTGGTCTTCAAGGGCTATCTGGATTTTATTGTAACCATTGAAACCATCAAGAAAGGAAAATAATTTATTTCCTACCAATTTATCAAGGACCTGATCAATAAAGGGAAGGGGGAAGTGGTCTTTCTGTGTGGCTTTGTTCAGTTCTCTGTAATCCACACAGATTCGCCACTTACCATTATTTTTAGGAACGACTACTAATGGAGAGACCCATTTGCTCTCTGAAATAGGATAAATGAAGTTTACATCTAGCAGCTTTTGTAATTCATATTTTACAATGTCTTTCATATGTGGGCTTAACCTTCGCTGAGGCTGCTGAATAGGGCGAGCATCCTTTTCAGTGTAAATATGATGCATGCACAGTTGAGGATCTATACCCTTCATGTATGTGTAGTCCCAAGCAAAGGCTCATTTATATTTTTGTAATACTTTAACGAGATTTTGTTGTTGGTCACTATCCAAACTGCCATTGATATTTAAAATTTTACCTGCCTCAATTTCAATTGGCGTGTTGTTGCGAACAGCAATCGTAGGTATGTGTTGGTCATAAATATCTGCTAAGGGGTCTTCCTGTACTTCGTTATCAAGAACTGCTTTTAACATTTAGCACTTTAAATTCCCTAAAGTAGATGGTTGTTTTATAAAGTTATTGATCACATCATCTTCAGTTTGATCTTTGATTTCGAGTTCTTCAACTATTGTCAATGGTGAACGAATGTTTTGTTCCCAGTATGTATGTGGTTGTTTGTGAACATTTACAGTGGGAAGACTTGGTTTGGAAGGGGGATATATAGCAATATTATTTATGGAAACTCCTCTAGAAATGGTCATGTTACCTGTTTGACAGCTTATGTAAGCATCGACCATCACTAACCAAGGTCGTCCCATCAGGGGATGTCTATCTAATCTACTTTTTGGGTTAATAACTAAAAATTTTGTCGGGTATTCCCATGAGTCCATAAGAACCAGGATGTCATGTAATGTACCTTCTGGTTTTACAACAGATCTGTCAGCAAGTTCCAGCAAGGTAGATGTGGGTTCCAAGGATGTTATCCCCAATGTCTCGCAGGTTTTCATAGTTAATATATTAATAGCTGCCCCAAAATCGACTAACGTGTTTGAAAAGGAGTGGTCATAGATTTGTATTGTGACTATGGGGTTTCCCAGATCCTCATATTTTATTGGTGTTTCTTTACCCAAAAGTAAATCTGACAATCCCCCTATTACATGAACAGTTGGCAAAGTCTTTGCTTTCCTCACATGTTTTTTTACACACAATTCTTTAATTGTTTTAGCATAGATAGGGATGTGTTGTATAGCCTGCAGCAGAGGAATTTTAATGCAAATATTTTTTAATTCCCCTATGAGATCAAAATCTGAAGAGACCATTTGTTTGGGTATTGTTAATATCTCAGGGAATGGAGGAGAGGAAATAATAAGATTTTCAGGATCTTTTTGGTCAACTGTGTCCCTCCCCTATTCTATCTTTGTTTCTGTCACGGCCAATTGTTTAGATACTATTGGAATTTTAGACTCAATTTTTGGTAGGGCAGTATCTTATTTAGGTGAATAACGCGCCTTGATCTCAGCCTAAGTTCATTGCATTCCTTTTATTCAGTTTCGGAGTCTGGATTCTCAACAATCTGGATCAACTAAACCAGTCTGTTATTAGGATTAGGATTTGGTTGAACTGGAAGTTGAGGGTGTATAATAGGCTAAGGATTTTTTTGGACTGGGAATGGAGCTAGTAATGTGGGTTGGGTTTGAGCCCTTGTTCCCATAGGTAAATTGGTCATTCCCAGGTTTCGATGCCAGTGTCGAGACCAATTCGTATTTTTTGAGGTGGAGGTAGGCCACTGGGATTGATATGGATTGTTTTGCCAGTATGGAGGAGAGAAAGAAAAACTTGGCCAACCATTACCTGGAGAGGATTGCGTCATCTAAGGGGGCATGGAAAATGGTTGGGATGGAGAGGCAGAAAAAGGTGATTGGCTTTTCCATGTTTTTCTAGAGTTCTGTTAACTAAATTGCAGAGAAGGAAAGAACTGAGATGGGTCTTGTGACATACCTGGTCATGTTTTCCAATGTCGACATTGATTCATTATATACAGTGGTTCTATTTCTTCTTCTACTTCTTTAAAAACCACTTTGAACCCTGGAAGTGAAGGGAACTTCTCAATGGCATGGCCCTTGGTATAGATAGTACATGTCTAGACCATGTCTAATGGACACTCCCGCTGGCTATGCTTCTTCCGACAGCGTGGACGAAAAACAACCAAGTTTTGTTCTGCTAAAGCTTGCTTCTGCTTGGCTTGTATGACATCTAGCTGTGTTGTGAGGGTGCCCAAGATATCAGTTTTGAAATCTTCTAAGAGATTAATTAATTATGCTTTGGTCACGTTGCCACCTGACTGTTTGTAATTCCTAGTAACTGAATCTCGTCCAGCTGGTCTATTCCGCGTGCTACCTCGAGAGCACTTGATACACAATGCAATAATGTCATCATAATATTCTTGATATATGTCCCCTTTTCCCATTATATTAAGTGTTTCTATCCATTCTTCTTTCATTCCTTTAATCATTGTTGCTTTTAGGATATCTTTAGACAATGTAGTATATGGAGATCTTTGCAAATTATATAAAAATTGTTCAACATATTCTTCTAATGCCTCATTGTATTTTGTAGACATGTTGAATATTTCATCTTTTATTTCTCGAGTCCGGTAGTAATCTTGGTATTTATTAAGAAAAGAGTTTTTCATCTAATCCCAACTATTAATGGTTCCCCCACTGAGCCCCATAAACCAGCGTAGTGTTGCCCCCTTCAATGTAGAGGGGAATAGTTTCAGTTTTTGAGGGGCAGTGGTGTAGTCATATCCCCTACACAAAACATCAAATTCAAATAAAATGCATCCAGATCTTCTGAGGTCATTCTGTGGAAGGTGGGGATGTTTTGTAACAGGATAGCTTTCATAGGGTCATTTGCAGCCGGATCAATAATGGGATAATCCGATGTTGATGTATGTCTCTAGTTTTGGTTATGTGCCATCGGATCAAAGATGTGCCAATAACCTTCAGGAATTTCCTGGTCTGGGAGGATAATTTGAGTGGAATTAGGGGGTGGATTTGGAGGAGGCATTGAAGCACTATCTTGATCTGAAAAATTGGGTGTCTCTGTCTCAACCACTATTTTAGGAGATCCAAGCTCTGGAGTTTTTATCTTTACTGCACTACTGGTTTCTCCCTCTCCTTCTTGCAAATTGCAAGAATTTCCCTCTCGCGAAGGGTCGGGACTCAAATGTTCGATAGTCTGAAAGTTCCGTTCATACCCTTTTGTTTCGCTGTGAATCTTGGTGTGGGTTGCAGATGGTGAGGCTGATGCTTGATGGATTATAGTAGGAATATTTTCAGGAATGGTTTTGGGTCCTACAGATGCCTGGGATTCAACTTTCCTTATGATTCCGTCTATGAATGTTGTTCTTCCAAGGACCAACGACCCCTTGGGTTTTGTGGATTTAGTGGGGGGTTTTGATCTAATTCTATATTTTTCTTCCTAGTCATAAAAAACAAACACCTATCCTATTTAACCTCTACATAATTTCTGAGAAGCGAATTAGAGATAAAGTGTTTTGCTTGCTAATACGCAGGTTCTTACCTCTCGTTTTCAATACTCAATTATTTCACAACAAAAGGAAAAAATAAAAAGACATAACTCCTAAACACTCTCCCCGGCAACGGCGCCAAAATGTTGGGTCAAGAAGGTGACTGTTAAAGGTAACCTTAATGCTTCACATTAATCACATTAATCATCAACTCAGGGAAAGTCCTTTTATTTCAAGAGTGCGAGCAAAATATATGTGAGTGAAATCAAAGTTTAACTACTCTAAATCGTTGTAAGAAATATTATCTAATTCTTGAAGTTCAATCAAACCATCTCAAAAGTAAACTATGAAATACTTTGAATCAATCAAAGGAATCAACTCTTAATCTAAACCTATACAGAAATAAACACTCAATGCTGAAATAAAAGGTCTTTTGCAATTAAACAGCACGCTTAATGAATTAAACAGCAACCTTGATAAATTGAACAATAATCCTAATGAAATGAACAACAATCATTTATTTAACATTTTGTAATGGAATTCTCTATACTCAACTAATAGCAACATTCGGAATTGAACAACAAACCATACATTCACACTTATGATGGAAAGACTTAAGAAATAACCATATGTGGAATTGAACAGAAACTACTTAACCACGCTGAAATCAATCTAATGAATGTAAAGGCATCACTCAATAATAAAGGAACATCAATTATAAATTCAACCTATTGAAAATGAAATTGTAAAACATCACACTTGCGTTTAATGAATCGAATGGTAATGCTACAAAGCACAAAGAATAACTAAATTGCAAGAATCAAGAGCAAAAAATAGCAGGAGAACTCCAAGGGACCGAGCCTGAAGCCTCTAGAAGTCTTCTGCCAAGAAATACTCAGAATCTGCTTATAATGAAAACACCAACTTCTTCATTAATCAATGGGGAAATACATCGTCACGAGTTCGAAGGTTCTATCTGAATAAGTTTATTACAGAAAATTATAATACATGAAAAACTCTCTGTCTCTTTCACCTACAACATTTTATAACTTAAAGGCGAAACAAAACAGAATAATGAATCCTCAGGATCAAGAGATCCTGAGGCTTCATAGCCATCAACTCAATGCTTCAAGAATAGGTGTCTTGTGCATCTTTTGATTATTCTTAGGAACCGATGTGATTCCTTTTACTTTTCTTAACTACTATCGTTTAGTCGTTTTGGTCAACAATTGGTATGTTGTGGCTAGGAGGGATCAAAATCATTCGAATTGGTAACAGAAAGGTGACAATACCTTAGCTGTCTATTGCATTTAGATCAGTTAGATTTTGTAGAAGTCGAATAGTTTTAGGTTCGGTCCATCTGTCATGTTCAGTTATTCGAATTAATGTAATTAGGCCTTTTTATTTAACTAGAAACGGTCCTCAGAGAGGAACCAGAGAGACACATGACAATGCATATAAAATGTAACCCCCAGATACATTGGAGAAGGAGGATTTCCGTAGTAAAATTTGTGTGAATTAAGAAATTTCTCTCTATCTGAATAAAATCCGATGTTTATTTATTATCTGGGTGTGTTTGAATTGGTCTCTGGTGCATAACTGCTTAATTCCAGAGTGGTTGAACCTCCGCTTCTGTGTTAATGGTTGAAAAAATCTATGTGTTTAGGCCTATCAAGTCCCTCTGTCTGTAGTTGTGTGTAATTTCCCCATCGAATTACGGGAATATTTTCTTCCATTTTAATCCCTGTAAGAGGCCATGAATGGATGCATTGAGCCCTTGTTGCAAGTGTGGGTTGTGCGTTCTGTTAACCATTGAAATAGTGTGCCCTGTAGTGTTGGATTTCCCACAGCACAGTGAGCTCAATTGGTAGTGAAAACCCCGCTTGAAAAATAAATAAGTTCGTTTTGTTGTGAACTGAGAGTGTTGTCCCAAGGTTCGAACCTGAGTTAGTGAAGAAGAACAAATAACAAAACTGGTGTTAACCCTGGTGGTACCCCGGCCAAACACTGTTTACAATTCGGAGAAGGTTTGCAAAACCAAACCCACCCATATCGCACCGCCTTTGTATGGAAGCGAAACCACTCCAACCCAACGCGATCCTATGAAAAGCTACCACGTCGATGGGCAATACCGCCCTCATCGCTTCCTCATCGTGCAATAACTATCGACTGTGAAATCAGCGCGATATCGACGTACGCTGTCCGATCTGGAGGCTGGCTCATCGAACGGTGATCGCACTCAAAATAGCACGAAGGATAAACTAAGGTATGGACGTTTATTTATGTTGAATCCGCGTTGTGTGGGTGGGCTCGGGGCCTAAGTTTTGTTATAAGTGTTTAATTGTAATGAGTCAGGCTATTGATATAAAGTTTTGAAGGGTGATAACCTTAGTTATAAGGTTCTGTGATAGAGTTGAAGTTCGTAAACATATTTAAATTTCCACAAGGTCTTAACATTGGAATGAGTACAATATGAATTGCATATGTATATAACTGTGCGCGCGAAATTAAAGAGCACAAGTGACAATATATGGGTGGGTTTATAACCGAAGTTGGTTATGGTATTTATTTGTCAAATTCTTTGAAATTGATAAATAAATTTGTAAAAGAAATTGAGGATACTTCTTGTATTACAACAGAATTTTCACTAAGGAAACGTGGACAGAGTAAAGCTAGGAACCAGCTCTCCTTGGGGGCCGGATTCTATCTGAATAATTTTATTACAGAAAATTATAATACATGAACAAATATTTGTCTCTTTCACCTACAACCTTTTATAACTTAAAGGCGAAACAAAACAGAATAATGAATCCTCAGGATCAAGAGATCCTGAGGTTTCGTAGCCATCAACTCATTGCTTCAAGAATAGGTGTGTTGTGCATCTTTTGATTATTCTTAGGAACCGACGTGATTCCTTTTACTTTTCTTAACTACTTTCGTTTATTTGTTTTGGTCAGCAATTGGTTTGTTTCAATTCCCTATCAATGAAGATAGAAAAAGTTAGTTTTCATACTATTAAACACACATTTTATCAATAATTTGTTTTACCCTACTTTTACATTATTCTCCTTTGATTTATTTCTGAAATGAAGGAAAACATATCAAATTTAATGATAAATCACGCTAAATATAGGGGTAAAACGTACCTTTTCCTCGGCCCAACAAGGTGGACAGTTGAAATTTAACAAAAAGTAAACTATATCCTTGTACCAATATGAATTAAAAAATTTAGGATAATTATCAATTCCTTCTACATCTTCTCCTTCAGTTGCCTCTACATTCAGATTTAAAGCTTTGCAGTTAGATTCAGCCATCAAGTGAGCCAAGCCCTGACCTTTTATCAATTTATTTGGTTTGATTTCGACATCAAATTCCAAAATTTTGGTCAACAATCATCCTCTTCTTCTATCTGTATCTAGCTGCAGCAACACATCTTTAACAATAATATCGGGCACAAAAGAAACTATTTTTGAATGAAGCACATAAACCCAAAAAGAATTCAAAGCCTTAACTAGTGCATCCCTTAAAGCACGACTAAAAAATGAAATTGGCTGCTCCAAACCCTCATTCTTTTGTAGTAAGACAATTGCAATTGTTTCTTCTGAAGCATATGAAAAATCAGAAAATCATTTTCAAAATCAGGACTAATCAAAACTGGTGCTTCAGTCAAGGCGAACTTAATTGCTAAAAAATAATTCCTCGCTTCATCTCGCCACTTAAATTTTTCATCTTTTTTCAGCAAGACATTTATGTGTTTGATCAGCTTTGCAAAGTTACGAAAAAAAACGCCTCAGAAAATTGATTTTCCCTAAAAATGACTGAAATTATTTTTTATTCCTTGGCAAACCAATCTTTTGAATAGCTTCTACTATCCCCGGATCAATATAGATGCCACTTTCTGTTACAATATGTCCCAATAACTTACCTTCTTGGACAAAAAAATATGACTTTTTGGGGTTCAAGGACAAAACAAACTTTCTACATTTGTCAAAAAAAAAATTCAAATGTTTCAAGTGGTCTTCATCAGATTTTGAATAGACTATGATGTCATCCAAATAAATGACTACAAATCTGTCCTTTTCTCCCGCAAAGGCAATATCCATTGCCCGTTGAAAGGTTGTGCCTGCATTCATCAAACCAAATGGGATTTTGTTGTACATGAATGTGCCCCAGGTTGTGGTAAATGTTGTCTTTTCTATGTCTTGCCTGTCAACTGAAATCTGATTATAGCCTGAAAATCCATAAATCATTGACAATATTTTGGATCCTTCAACCTTATGTAAGATATAATCCATCTTGGGTAGTGGATAGTTATCTTTCAATGAACACTGGTTCAAGTTGCGAAAATCGACACAAATCCTTATCTCTCCATTCTTTTTCTGGACCGGGACTATATTAGCTACCCAGTTAGAAAATCTCAAAGGCAGAATTATCTTTGCTTCCAATAATTTTTTGATTTCTTTCTCAATGATTGGGAGCAGCATGGGATTGATATGTCGGATTTTTTGTACCACAAGCTTTGTATCTATTTTCAAAGGAATTTTTTGCTCCATTATACTCCTATCATAATTTTTCAACTCACTATAAGACCATGCAAAAATATCAGCAAATTCTTTCAATAGTTTGATTTTAGTTTTTGTTTCAAGAGAAAGGAATTTGGACACCTTAACTAACTTTGGCTGATCTTCTATACCAATGTTACATTCTATTGTACTCTCTCCATCAACTTTGCTTTCAGGCTTGAGAAAAATATCATTATTATCAAACAGTCTTTCTAAAGGAACTAAACCCTTAGGAATAAAGTTATTTTTCAAATCTACAATGTTCTTCCCAGCCATGGTTTTCTTAAAATGGCTACTATTTTGGTTTTCAACAATCTCCTGCTCATCATCAATTTGTATGTCTGCAAACTCTTCTACACACTCTAAAAATTTCTGAATCTCCATGTCATCCTCAAATACTTGCCCGTGCTTGATGTTATTAGGAATTGAAGTTCTATTTTTTATTTGAACATCATAGGTTGCCTTGACATCTAGAAGAACTTTAAAATTACTAGCAGCAATAGCTAGTGAATCAAAAATTTGATTTTCTTCTCTAGTGACAAAATTTATATTAAATGTTGAAAAGTAATTCTCAATCAAATCCCAGACTTCATTCCTATAATTATTCAATTTATAATTTTTCACTTGGTAATTGTTTCTCACCTGCTTAATCTCCAACTCTGAAGCACCAAAGGCAATTAGTTGTTCTGCTCCCAAATCTTTCGTCGCCTTCATACCCATCACAAGTGCTTCATACTCAGCAGTGTTGTTAGTGGTAGCAAATTGTAGTTTTTATGATATGGTTACCTTCTTCTAAGTACGAGAAATGAGTACTACACTAGCTTTGGATCCCTCTCTTGATGAGGCTCCATCAAATTACAATTTCTAGATATTTCCTCCTTCTGAGTGCTGCTCATTTGCACCTTGAAAGTATTTTTTTTCAATTATTTCAGACTCGAAATCATTATCATCAGCAACAAGGTGCAGAATTGATGACCCCAATTCCTTTTCTTCTGCATATATGGGATGGTTTGATGAATTTTCATTATCACTAATGATGTAAGCCATTTGAGTTTCCCTATACAGTCTTCTGAATTCCCCTCCAAATACTGGGATGGTAGCATATGACATGTCCATCTGAAGGGTACCTCCTAATTTCTTAGACCTAGATCTGGAAAGTAACATCCCAAATCTAGAAGTAATGTCGACAACCACAATGTTCATCACTAAGCTCTTCATAGGAAGCTGGGTAAGGGAAACAAAAAAATCCTTAATCACTCCTAGACACTTGAATTTTTTGGAGTCAAAGTTGTAAAGGTCATGGTATTTCTTGGTGATCTCCAATCCCAATTCATCCATCACTTTCTTTGGCATAATATTGTGGGAAGCTCTAGAATCTAACAGACAATTATGCAACAATTTGTCATGTATATTAAGTGACATGTAGAAAGGCGGTGAGTTATCATCATTTTGTTCTTGGACATGAAAACCTAGATAAACAGTGGGATGCTCATCCTCAAGGTTGATTGAATCAGGAGCGAGAGGAGGTTGTAGCAGAATCTTAAAAGACTCTTTATATGTTGGATTTTTCAATAATTCCATTAGTGGGACTAGAATTTTGATTTTATTCAATTAAGATTTGAAATTGAAATAAATTGGAACTAATTCCTTATTTTCTACAGTAATTTTGACAATTGGAGCAGAATTTTGAGGTGGAGGAACCTCATTTACCTTGGACTTCTGTTTAGCAGCTTTTTTATTTTAATTGGATTTTTGTTGATGCTGTTGAACAGGACATTTGGACATCAAAGGGTAATTTTGTTGTTTTTTATCATTCTGTGCATAAATTTGAGCATTCATATCATCGGAAAACAAAAAAGTCCTTGATCTATCTTCATATTATTTCAATTTCAAACATGTTGATTGTGAAGTCTCTCTGACAAAGTTTATTTATTCATTTTCTTCCTCATTTCCTTGTTGTTGTTCTTCAGCAAAATTATTCAAAGGAGGCTTAACATTTTGATCATCAGCATTCCTCCTTGAATGTTGTAGGATTTGTTGAGGTTGAAAAGGCGTCCTAAAGGGAGCCTAATTTCTATTAGCTTCGTTTTGATTGGCTCTGGCAGCTGGTTTATTTTCTACCTCTAATTTTGACATCTTAGAGGCAAGTTCCTTGATCAAATTGGAAATTTGATCGATCTTTTATTCTGTTGAAAGAGACTTAGAAGAAGAATGATCTATATTTATGCAGGAATATAATAAAATACAGAAAAAGACATAAACACATAGATGCAGTGGAACCAATACTTCATTTTATTAAAATCAAATGACTGAAATATGCTTACAAACATAATGGAAATAAACTAGATAGGGTGCTAGTAGCGTATCTCTGAGAAGAGATGTGGCAGCTACAGACGTCTGAATTGTCTTACAGTGAGGCTCGAGAGCATATTTATTATTTAGAAACAATGGAAAACCTGAAATGTCCAAAAACCTAACCCTAGGAGATGAAGCGCCAAAACTGAGTCCTGTATGGGTAAATTGGTGTTTCAACTTCTCGGGGACGTAACTTTGGCATCTGATCTTCGTTTTACATGCTCAATAGCTCGTTAGAAATATATATCCAAGGAATACAACTTTCAGTGTGAGAAACAAATGTCCATGAACCCATGTTGCTCCCAGTTTTCCAAAAAAATGTCGTTTAGGGCCTCAAAACGGCTCCGGAAGTTCAAGACCTGAAAAACTGCTAAAAATAGTAAGTTGTGCTGCAACTTAAAAACTAAAAGAACTGATGGTGGGGGTTCAAATGGAATAGGTTGGTGGCCGCCAATATCCACCTTCATCATTAAGTCCCCAAAACAGCTCCGGGAGTGCAGGACCTGAAAACCTACTAAAAATAATAAGTTGTGATGAAAGTGAAAAGCTGCAAGAATTGATCATGTGGGTCAAAATGGAATAGGTGGGTGGACACCGATATCCACCTGGATCATTCCTCCCTCCTTAGGAAGAAATGGTCCCCATTGGGTTGAAATCCTCCAAGAGATGAGGCAAATTCTGTTGAATTGGGTATTAGATTTTTTGAAGATGTCATGGACCTACGGGCAGACATGCTGGAGGAATTTAGTAAATTTGGTTTCTTTATCAGCCTCATATAGTACATGTATGGATTCTATATGTGTATTTTTAGTAGGTATGGCAACATCAGGCGACGGTGCATCAAGGGTCAGATCAATGGAGTGCTTGTCCTGACAGTGTAGAGGAACCTCTGTGAGTGAGGAGAAAATTTCCTCGTATTCCTTCATGAATTTTTCCATATGTTGCAGTCATGCAAGGGAGCCTTGTTTCAAGGTTGTGGCCACAATATTCTTCTTTCCTTGTGAGCGAGTTGTAAGGAAAATAAATTTCCTTGTTTGAGAAACAATCTTACTGCATTTTTTTGCAGTAGTCAAAGAGATGACAGAAGGTGCTACTACCTCTGGTATCATGTACAAGTGATTTCCCAAAGTAATAATAACAGCACGAGGCCTAGACTCATACACAACATGTCACCTCCACAAGTATGGTTGGCCCAATAATACATCAACTACATCAAGAGGAGAAACATCACATAATACCTCATCCGTGAATGGCTTGATGCTATACAGAAGGCAGCACTACTGGCGGATGCGGATATCTCTCCCTGGGTGAAGCCACCCGATGGTATACAGCTGCGGGTGTGCTATGGTCGGTAGGTCAAACTGCTTCATGACCTCTGGAGAAATGAGGTTCTTTTGGCTTCTGCTATCGACAAGGAATTGCAGTGGAGAACCCTTCACCCACATCTGCGAATGGAAGAGGCGTTGCCCCTCCTCTGGATCCTCGGGATCCTCCCTCTCGATCTTGGTGGTGGAAACAATGGCACTTGGATCTGCATCAATGATCTTCTTCCCTTTGGCATTTCCTTTGTCTGGCTCTGACTCAGGATCAGAAAATGCATCTGATTCAGGTGTCTTTAGTTCAGCCAACAATGACTATTTAGCCCGACACTCATTTATCCTATGAGTGGGGTTGTTATGAAATTCACACCACTTCCCCGTGTCCTTATTTGGATTTGTGGTTTTTTTATGAGTCGCACTGCTTTTTCCTTGCCCTTGTTCTTCGATTTGGAGGTTCCGAAGTCTCGCTTCTTCTGCTTAAATTTCTACTCGATCTTGGCGGCATAGCGATATTCCATGCCAAGCGATGTAATGTTGAGGAACTCCATTTCCTCCTGAATGTGTTTGTGTAGAAAGATGCAATACTTGAGCACCAAATGTCTCTCTAAATCTTTAATACCCAACTTTTTATGCAGGATATGGGACAAATTCGTCAATTCATGCACATCTTGATCCCTTTGCTACCGCAACGTGGTCCATTGGATGTATTTGTCCTCATAGCTCCCCACGGGTAATATTGTTCCTTGATGCCATATCGAAACGAATTCCAAGTGAGTGTGGCTGAGAATAGAGAGGGTTCCCCTTCGTCCTCTTGCTTAAAGTAGGTTTCCCACCAGTCTTTGACATGGGGGATAGCTTTTAGGAGTGAAAAAATAATCTTTTCTCAGTCTGAGAAATCATGGACCAAGAAAAACCCTTCCAGGAAATTCAGCCATCTATCTACAGCATCTGCATATATCTGGCCTTCAAATATGGAATGTCAAAGTTTACATGTACCTTGAAGGGAGTGGCACCTCCAGAGTGGTTGTTGGATGCAGATGTGTCGTAGGTGGGCAGTCGTTGAAGGATCTAAGAAAAGTTATCCATCATCGTGTTCCTTTGTTTCTCGAGGGCCTCCTCGAGCAATATTTTGATAGGATATCATGCTCCCTCATATTTATTTTCTTCTGCCATGGGAGGTTGTCAGGGTTTGCGAGGCTAATGTTGCAAGGATTAAACCATATCGAGCCCTAACTCCATATACCCTGACTACGTTGGGTACATGCAAACAAAAACAAAGAAAGAGAAGACCGCTCTGATACCACTGATCTAAATTTATGCAAGAATGTAATAAAATATAGAAATAGACATAAACACTAAGATGCAGCAGAAACAATACATCATTTTATTAAATTCAAATGACTGAAATATGCTTACTGACATAATGGAAATAAACAAGCTAGGGTGTTGGTAGCGTATCTCTGAGTAGAGATGTGGTGACTAAATACCTCTGAACTGTCTTAAAATGAGGCTTGAGGGCCTATTTATTATTTAGAAACAATGGAAAACCTGAAACTCCCAAAAACCTAACCCTAGGAGATGAAGCGCCAAAATTATGGGTCATGTTTGGGTAAATTGGTGTTTCAACTTCATGGGGACGTAACTTTGGCATCCGATCTTCGTTTGACGCACTCAATAGATCATTTGAAAGATCTATCTGAGGAATACAACTTTTGGTGTGAGAAACATTGGTCCATGGGCCCATGTTGCCCCTGGTTTTCCCAAAAAAAATCGCTTAGGGCCTCAAAACGGCTCTAGAAGTTTAGGACCCGAAAAAATGCTAAAAATAGTAAGTTGTGTTGCAACTTAAAAACTGAAAGAAATGATGGTGGCGATTCAAATGGAATAGGTGGGTGGCCACCAATATCCACCTGGATCATTAAGGCCCCAAAAACCTGCAAAAAATAGTAAGTTTTGCTGAAAGTGAAAAGATGCAAGAATTGATGGTGCGGGTGAAAATGGAATAGGTGGGTGGCCACCGATATCCACCTGGATCAAAGAAGGTTTTCTTATTTCATCTTATTTTTGTCTTTTTCTACCTTTTCTTCCTCCATTTTTAATTTATTAGAAGCCATGAGATTAGACTGCACTCCAATTGCATCCTCTTGCATACTTGTCAGTGTATGTGCTTTTTCAGCCCTCAACCATAAGGAAAACTCAGAATCTAAAGCATTTTCAAAATTTATCATAGCTATGGTTTCAGTGGGTTTAATTTCTTCAAGAATTTTCTGATAAATCTTATTAAACCTCTTAGTAAAATAATCTAATGATTCATCTGCCTTCTTCTTCAAAGTTCCAAATTTTGTAAGATAATAAACATAGTCTTTCCTATCACCCCAATGCTTCACAAATATCTCTTATAATTCATAAATTCTTGTTATTGAATTTGGATCCAAAATTCTAAACCATTTTCAAGCTTCACCATCCAAGCTCTGAACAAAGATTCTTGACCAGACATCTTCACGTTCAATATTTTGATTGTCAGCATAACTATAGAAAGCCGCTAAATGTTCCTCAGTAGAAACTCCTTCTCCCTCCCCAGTGTATTTTGGAAGATATTTCAAGTAATATCCTTGTGGAAGTGGATGCAAGGGTTAAGGGAGGACAAGTGGCGCATATCTTGTAGCCACTATCTGTTGCATCCTTGTAAGGGCAGGCTGAGCCATATTTTGCTGATGGACAACTGATGTAGTTGTTTGAGAAATAGGAATTACAATTGGTGAATTCTGATTATGATTTAGGACAGTAGAAAATTGGGGGTTTTAAGTTGATTTTTCAGGCTTTGGAACTTAAAAGAGTGGGTTTCCAAAAAGATGAACAAATGATGTCTTGACTTCTCCTTCAGTAGAAAATCGAAATCTAAAGTTGTCTCTTGAGGGGATGGAGTTAATTCAGCTTTATTTTGCTGAGCAAGAAAATCAGATAAGTTAAAAGTAATACCTTCAGGTATAGACTCTTCAAAAGGATGAGAGGAAGATGACCCAACAACTGGATTTGGAGAAAAAGGAAAATACCCTTGCTGAGGGGTAATAAGAGATTGGTATTCAGGATGAGTTTGAAGGAAAAATAGTCTTGAAGTCTTCTTCAGTCAAAACATCCCTATCAAGAAAAGGTGCAATAGCCAATACTTGTTACAATTCCCCTTCAGTCAGCACAAACTATTCTAATTTCTTTTCAACACTTAGAGATTTAGTTTCTTCCTCCTTGACTAGAACAATAATTACTTCAGATTTACTAGGTGATGAGTAAGAAAAATTTTTAGCTCAACCTAGGTTAACAACATCCACTTTATTTTCTAGAGGAGTAGCTTCAACTTGAGATTTTTCAGTAGAATTTTTTGAAACTAAAACCTCTTTAGGTTCTAAAGTATATGGAGGTACCTTTTTCTTTGGAACGTACTTTTTCTGTACCTTCTTCACTGACTAAGATGTGGCTTCAACTAATCTCTATTTTCCTTTAGCATCTTTGATGATTTTCTTTGGATCAGCAACTAGAGTCGCAGTTGGAGATCTCTGATTCCTCCTTGTAGAAGGAGGTCTTGAAACCCCTCTTCCTCTTTGTGGAGTCGTCAGGTGAACAAATTTGCAGTCTTCTTTAGGTCACCAATTCTTGTTCACCATCAAGAACTTATTATTAGCAATTCATAACAATAGACTCGAGAGAATACTTCGTTACAAGGCCTTTGTCTCCCAACAGATGCACCAAAAGATGTTGGCGTTGGAATCAACACTTGGACTGTAGCAAGCGCCTGACCAAGCACCTATTAAAATATAAAGAAATTTAATGATTTTTTTATGAGATTGGTAGGTGGTATAAACTCTGATTCACTCAAAAGAGATTCCAGTCAAATCCACAGTTTTACTAATAAGCGTATTGTAACTTGATTTGGTAGTAGAGTGAAATTTTGTAGCTTATGAGGAGAGGAAACTGTAATATGAGAGCAGAAACAGTAGGTCTGTAAAACAGAAATATATTGCGTTTGGTAGATATTCACAAAAGTAGCAGTTTAAAAATATTCCACTAAGAGAAATCTATTTCTAGTCTAACAAGATTCTCACCGAAATATCATGAAGAATAATTGTCATGAGTGATGCTCTTCTAGTGTTATAACATTTATTTTACCAAGAATTCTCACTATGTGAGACTAACAAAAAATGATAAAACACATAACATTCTTAAGATACTGAAAGGAACACATAATAGCATAATGGTTTGCAAACTGTAACTGAAAGAAAGGAGATATGGAAACACAAGTAAAGTAGAAAATTAACACAGCAATATGGTAATAAGTCCTCAGTAGTATCATTCCATTTCATTCACAAAAACATTTACATATCATATGAGTCAAAAATTCTAAAACCGCCAACAAACCCTGATTTCATATCAGTTTGGCATATATATATATACAAAATATGATACTGTCATCTTCCACAGAAAAAGGTAAATATATTTCAAAATTCATTACAACCTCGTGCAAGAGGTGAGGCTTATCCCTTAATCTTAATTATAAAGTGCTATATTAAAAACAAGATAAACATCATGAAGGCATCATGAAGGTTGTCGCTCTGAAATGGTTGTGTGAGGTGGCAGCCTATTCAAACACCAATCTCCTATTTTTGTGCAACCAATCTTCAGAAAAAAGTGTAAAAATAGTGGGAGTGACAAGTGGTTGTCTCCTTTTAAATGTGAAAAACAAAACCATGGTATTTCAGAGAAGACTGGATATAAGACACTTGGAAGCATCCATTGCAATTGAAAAAACCCCTCCACTTCACCTATTTAACGTCACCATCATGATTCAAACCAAAAAGTAGCCCATTTCCATCACATTCTGATATTTCAAAGTAATTCCTACCTTCGCATAAAAGGTAGCTATATACAGAAAACATGGAAAATTTACCCAAAAATTTTCTCCAAGTAAGCCATGTTCTTCATTCATCAAAGGTCTAGAATAGAGGCAAAGATTCTAATGACCTCTACTTTAGTCACCCTTTTATCAGACCTTTTTCTTCCATATATAAATCTTGATGCAGCACGAAACTACATTTTAACATATATACCGTGGACCTGTGGGTTATGGCCCACATAAACTCCCTTTACTCACAGCGGATTGCAATATCAAAGTTTTATAGACATACATACGCATGCAATCAACAACGATCACTTTATCAAATCTTTAAACAAAATGGCAAACGCTCCTAAACAACATGCATACACGTGGAACTGTGGTTCTAGGGTCCCACAATATGGTGACCAATTGGAAGCAATCGCACATCGCAACTTATAAAATTTACCACAGATAGGAAAATATAACAAATAGATTTAAATGGTAAACAATAAGTTATGCAATGTGCGATATGTGCTGGTGCGCTACGTCGAAATGTGGCCCTTCTCCTCATCACATTGCAATCTAAATAGCATACCGCACGATTGCCTTAATAGTAAACTCTAAAATCTGTGATTTGTGGAATTTCTCTATTTGCAATTTAAACTCCACCGTTGATTTGTGCGCGGATCTAACAGTCCTCACTGCCCACCCTTAATCGAATCACAACTTATATTTTTTATTTTGTGATGTCATCTTAGCCATCGGTCTCTTCCCCTTCAGATCTGTGATTGGATCATGACATTCCGCTCATCCTACACACGGTTCTTCTCCAGATCTCCTACTCTGCTGGTCAATCTTTTTTCTTCAATCAAATCTTTGCTTTTAAAGAACTCTGGTTTCAATATTGTCCACGAAGCCTTGATTTTCCTGCTTTGAAAACTGAAACTGCTTGCTGGAGGAGTCGTCTTTGTTTACCTGTAGCCTCTTTATTGAGATAACCAAAATCTCAGTGAAATAGCTACACTTTTCACTGTGTGGAATATATGACTTTAATTTCTGAGAAATAACTGCCCTTTACTGCATTATTGTTTTGACAATGAAATTTCAACAAAGGTAGCTATTATTCCAAACCAGATGACTGCAACTTTATTACCCAAACAACGACTAACCTTCAACACTAATAGAAGTCAAAATAGAGATTTTAACTTATTTTAGGACTCTAAAACACTATGACACCTATTCACTTAAAAATACCTTGATGTTGGGACTCTTTTTAACCTTTATTGGAAATGACTCAATCTTTGGACATTGACTAGGACACAATAAAAAAATTTGAAAACAGTGACACATGGCGATTACACCATTAACATTTTCAGTGCTAACAGAAGACATGGAAGAAAAAATGGAAGACATGAAGAATGATATAAAAACAGAGATGGAAGTTTTGACAAAGTTGATACAAGAAATGATTCCTAATGGCGATAAGATAGTAGAGGAAACTCATGATGAGAACAAAATAAATGTTAATCGTGATTTCATAAACTCTAATGTTGGATTTAAGACCCACCATATTCCAAAGATCGATATGATATTGAAGTTTGATTGCAAGGATCCCGTAACATGGATAATACAGATGGAGCAATATTTTGATCTCAATAATGTGCAAAACACACAAAAGGTACGCATTGCAACTTTATATTTAGAAAAAAATACATTTGTATGGTATTGATGGCTTTGTTCCCGTAAAAAAATTGTCGCTTGGTCAATTTTTACGGAGGAAATGATAGCACATTATGAGGATAACAAGAGCAACACCTTCTTTAGCCAATTGATAAATCTCAAACAAAAGGGTTCAGTGGTGGAGCACATTGAGAACTTCCAAAAATTGAATATAACGGTAATTGATATTTTAGAGGAACACATAATTGATGTCTTCATAGGGACTTTAAAGGATAACATCCAACATGAGGTTCATCTTTGGGAACATGATTCATTAGAGAAGGCATTTAGGTTGTCAAGAAAAATTGAATGTAAAATTATGGCGAGAAGTAAGCCTACCACTCACATCTATAAAGATGGAAGTGTTGCTACTCCTAGACCTCAACAACCTACAAGGTTGACACCACAACAATTAAAATAAAAAAGAACAAAAGGGCTTTTCTATAGTTGTGATAGAAAATACACTAAAGGTCATAATTGTGCTCAGAAGAAATCATTTTACATAAATTGTGAAGAGGAGGAAGAAAATGAACAATAAACTTCAAAAGAAGAGGATATACACCAGGAACCAACCCTAGAGAAAGATGAAATGAGTCTAACTATATTGTGTAATGCATTGGCAGGAATTACCACTCCTCAAACTCTCAAGATAGAAGGACATATCAAGAAGAAAAAGGTAATAGTGTTGATTGATTTGGGTATTACCCATAATTTTGTTCATTGTAAGGTAGCCAAGGAATTGAATTGCTTCTTATACCCAGCACCAAAATGTCAAGTGATGGTTGCAAATGGAGGAACTATAAATTGTTCTAGAAAATGCCATAATATCAAGCTAACCATGGGGAAATATGTATTGAATAGTCCAATTCTTTCCATTCCAATGGGAGGTGCTGATGTTGTACTAGGAGTACACTGGTTACAATCTTTGGGGATGGTAGCTTTTAATTTTCAAGAACTTTTCTTGAATTTTTTTCGGAAGGAAAGGAAGTCGAATTATGGGGTATCACAGGGAAGACGGGAAAGATAATAAGCTCTAATGTCATGACAAAGCTTTTGAAAAAATAACGAGGCGTAATTTCAAAACTATGCTCACTAGAAGTTCCAACATCAAAATCATCTATTTCTCCATATCTCCAAAAAGTCCTCGACAATCATTCCAAGATGTTTGAAACTCCCAAAGGAGTCCCACCTATTCGTGATCATGATCATGCTATTCATTTGATTCCAGGAAGTTCTCATCCAAACATTAGGCCTTATAGATATCCTTATGTCCAAAAGAGCGAAATTGAACGTATGATTGCAGAAATGTTAGAGGCTGGTATAATTCAACCTAGTCAAAGTTCTTTCTCTGCTCGAGTAGCATTGGTGCACAAGAAGGATGGATCATGGCGCATGTGTCCAAATTATAGGGAGATAAATAAGCTCACTATTAAATATAAATTTCCCATCTCTGTGATTGATCAATTACTGGATGAATTACATGGAGCAATTTATTTTACCAAGTTGGATCTTCATTCTGGATATCATCAAATTAGAATGAAGACTGAAGATATTTCGAAAACAACATTTGGAACTCATGAGGGTCATTATGAATTTTGGTCATGCTTTTTGGCCTTACCAATGCACCTTCTACATTTCAAGGGTTGATGAATTCCATTTTCAAATTCTTTGAAATTTTTTGTTAGCATTTTTTGATGATATACTAATCTACAGCAGGTCTTGGAAGGATCATGTTCAACATGTTGATAGGATGCCCAAACTATTGGAGGAGAAAAAATTATACACTACAAGGAAAAGACCCTCTAGTGAATTTTTTTGAGGAACCCTTTATAAAAATACCCCATACATCCATTTGTAGCGTAAGTTACTAGAGGAGGTTGGTGGGTGAAGGTTTTTGTGGATGTTTTTCTTCTGATGTGTTCATCATCCCAAACCGCATCGGTGCATTCAACTAGAGCAAGCATCGGTGCGCACAAAACATTGGCACACTGGGGCACCATGCGCTCGGTACAAACCCGCCCAGTGCATCTTATTACTGTAGCGCACCGGTGCTTTACAAATATTCTGCACCGGTGCATCCTAAAACCCCGCGCCAAAATTGAAACAGCCTAGTGCGGTCTTAAGAAACCGCACCGGTGTGCCCATAAAACCCAGGCACCAGAACAAGGTTAAATAAATAAAAAAATTATGGCCAAAAATCTGCATTTTTCACTTTTCAGTGCTCCAAATCTCTCAAGCACTGGTGCAACTTTACCTTCTGTGAGGCACCCTGCCATCGGTGCTCCCATTGCACGCACTATTGTTGTCCATTGCCCATCATCTCCATTTTAAATTTTGCAAAACAGTGGGAAATTTTAGTTTTGAAAATTCTACAGCCAATATGTCTCCTCGAAGGCCAAATGTACACGTATTTTCCTTTTTTTCCATAATTAAACCTTTTAGCGGATTAGTTTTGTAAATTAGCTTAAAAATCACCTTATTTAAAATAAAAATAAAAATAAAATATATATATATATATATATATATAGATATATCTGGCACAGTGCGCTTGAGTCGTTTGGCTCGCACCGGTTCACGGTGAGACCTGTAAATTTATAGGCCACACCACGACTGGTGCTAATGGTATCCATACTGGTTTCGCGGCAGTACCGAAACAGTGCACAGTGCTTTTTTAAAATTATAAAAAGTGTGGTGTGGTCGGTTACCTGGCCGCACCGTTAACCATGTCCAATTGCGGGAATGCAGTGCGTTGACAGAAATATTCACCACGGGGTGGGTACTTTTGTTAGTGCACCGCATTCCGAGAATTATACATGGTCAACGGTGTGGTCGAGTAAATGACCACACCGTTGACTATGTAGTGACTTTAGGAGGGTGGTACGCTTCCTAAACTTTGGTCAATGCACCGCCCTCCTGACATCACTACATAGTCAATGGTGTGGTCATTTACCCGGCTGCACCATTGACCTTTAAGAATGTGAGTAGGGTGATGTGCTGAAAATTTGCAGGTGCACCGCCTCTGGTGCGATGAAAATTTTCTAGTGCACCGCCTCTGATGCGTGACAAAAAAATACACACCATTACCGGTGCATGCCTGTTTTTTGTGGCACACCGACTGTTTTTTTTTTTTCAAAAAAAATTATGTATGTATATTCCTAAATATATGTCTCACTCAATAAAAAAAAATTATTTAATATGTCAATCATTCAGTGACGTGAAAGGAGAGAAGAGAGGGAACAACAGCAACAACGGTCGTATCAGCATAACATGGTTTGCCTATGGGAGGCACAAGAGAGGGAGAGAGATGCGTATCCTCGCCCTATTACAGCAGCTACCCAGGGGCTCCTAAGGCAAGTAGGCCTCCTAAAGTTCTATGAGGAGGCTACATCCCTAAAGGGCCATGGTGTGTTTTTGTGACATCTTATCCACAGTTGGAATTCCCACCTATAGGCTTTCTGGGTTGGTCCTAACTAGTGGTACGTGCCCACTGAGGAGGACATCTATTTCATTGATGGCCTATCAAGAAGAGGGGTGGATTTTCCCTCGTTCCCATAGGTCCCAGTTGGCTATGCAGCAGGGAGTCAGTTGGTGTACTCCCAGAGATACATTAGCACCGATATATTGTCTCCTTTAGATTTTTAGGTCTCCGGAGGTCAGTTAAGTATTGCTTCATTTGGTAGTGAGGAGGTGAGGTGCCTCTCACTATTGATTTTGACCATTTCACACAACAACAGCGACGAGAAACGCATTAGCTGTAGAAATTATATAAATAAAATGTTATATGTCTAAGATTCTCCTGGTCATACACTATTTGACTTCATGCACAATACAGAATCTATTTCACCATTGATCATCATATGCGGAAATTAAATCAATTGCATGAACACATTAAAACCATAAAAATGTACACACATTAACACAGTGATTTATGGGAAAGCTTAAAGCTGAAAACCCCCAACTATATGTATAATATATGTCATAGAGATCATGTAACAATCATAATACAAAGCTTATCACAAGCTCTCAGTATCTCCAATCGCTACACATTAATCAGGTCCTAATCTAGCATATCCATGCACTGATCCACTGGCACCTGCTAGCCTGCCTCTACGGCACAATCCCTGATGAAGATGGGCTCTGAATGAGTTTGAATCCACATGGCTTGCACTGCGCAATCCTCATTGGCATCTCCATCAATGTGTGGTGCAAACTCATGCACCAGTATAGTCACAACTGATAGTCACACTGCTCTTTCACCTATCTCTCCATTGGTCTCCACTGAAACTGTCCATGCACTGTATTTAACTGATGTATTCTTCAGTTGATTAATGAGTTAATATTTAGTGAATTAATTATTAATTAATTCACACCACTCTCACTAGTGTATCAATTAGTTAGACTATATACAACTAGCTCAACTGTATCTAACTGAGTTAAACTGAACACAACTCCACCAACTACCTCAATCAACTCCACCAAACTATATCACATAAGTTCTAACTAAAGTCTCCATGTAATAGCTCCACTTAACCCTCAGGAATAGCGTAATTCCTTCTGTCAGCTCCTGTGCCACATCTATGCACTTAACTGAAGTGCTCCAAGAGAATAATATAATGTTTATAGTCCAAATATTATTAAGAGCTAATAATATTCGACATATCTATTTTTAGACTGGAAATCTAAAAATAGATTCCACCTAGTATGTCTAAAAATAGAATTCCATCTATTTTTCCAACTTGACCAACCATCCACAAATAGCATCCTACAACTCATATAATATGATCGACATGTCTAAAAATAGACTGTGCGCCAAAAATATCCTGTGGGCCCACTTAGTGAAGGCGACTTCTTTCCACTAAGCTCATCATCTTGTTGCAATCTCAACACTCCCTCTCAACAAGATAGGGATTATCTTCCACCCCCGATCCTGCCTCTATGGTATTCGAATTTTCTCCTGGTGAGCGCCTTCGTCAAGATATCAGCATCCTGATCCTCCGTAGGAATGTAAGAAAGTAACATGATCTTCTGCTGCACACAATATCTGATATGATGATACTAGATGTCAATGTGTTTAGATCTATCATGAAATACTGGATTAACCGAGAGTTTAATGCAACTCTGATTATCACAATATATCACTATAGGATCTAAGTGTGAACCGAACAACCCGACCAGGATCTTCCTCATCCATATAGCCTCGCATGCAGCCAAACTTGCTGCCATGTACTCGGCCTTTGCTGAAATGAGTGCCACGGATCTCTGTTTCCTGCTGTACCAAGAAACTACTATCGAGCTGATACTGAAAATCCCTCCAGATGTGCTCTTTCTGTCCGTTGGGCTTCCTGCCCAATCTGCATCTGTGAAGCCATGCAGCTTCACCTCATCTGACTGTCTGTACCATAATCCATATCCTGATGTGCCTCTGAGATACCTTAGAACATGCTTCCCTGCCTTCCAAAAGAGCTTGGTAGGCTTAACTATAGCTTGTGAAATCTGGTTAACAGCGTAGTATATGTCAAGTCGCGTATTGACTAGATACATAAGCAACCCCACCAACTGTCGGTAAACAGTGGCATCCACTACATCTGTCGATGTAGCATCCTCTTTCCTCCAACCACCAAGAAGAGGAGTGTCGATAGGCTTGCAGCCTTCCATGTTGAACTTCTCCAGTATCTCCCAAACATACTTTCCTTGAGACACAAACAATCCATCACTGCGCTGCCAAATTTCCAATCCCAGGAAATAATGAAGGAGGCCCAAGTCCTTCATCTCAAACTCTTTTGCAAGATCAGCCTTGCATGAGAATATCAATTGTTCATCACCGGTCAGTATCAAATCATCTACATAAAGTACAATGATTAGCAACTTACCCTCAACCACTATCTGGTACAGGTTGGGATCCGCCTCGCTCTTGGTAAAACCAAGTCTGGTAAAATAACTGTCGATCTGTGGGTACCAAGCACGAGGTGCTTGTTTCAACCCATACAACGCTCTTTTGAACCTGCACATATGCGACTCGTTGCTGAAGATCTCAAAACCTTCAGGCTACTCTATGTACACCTCCTCCTTAATGACTCCGTTGAGGAACGTAGTCTTCACATCCATATGATGAATGTGCCACCCCATCTGTGCTGAGAGAGCAAGGATGCTCCATATGGAAGAATACCTTGCGACAGGTGCAAAGGTTTCCTCATAGTCGATCCCCTCAATCTGTGAGAAGCCCCCGGCAACAAATCTTTCCTTGTACTTCTCGACGCTCCCGTCAGTAGCTCGCTTCACTTTGTAGATCCATCTTGAACCTACCACTAATTTCCCTTCTGGCCTTGGGACAATCTCCCATGCACTGTTTCTGACAATCAAATCATAATCTTCCACCATGGCATCTACTCATGAAGGGTCCTCCACATCTTCCTCGAAAGAGGATGGTTATATCACGATACACTTTCTCATCAGAGCCATGTATCCAGTATATCAGTCAGGTGACTGTCTCTATCTGCGTTGTGATGTAGGTGCTCCTACAATCTTCTCTGCATCTTGATTCAGTCGCTCAGCTTCTGTAGTGCGCTTCTGCCCTCTGATGGTTGGCGCTGCATGAGTGGTTTCTTCCACTCCATGAACCTCCTTTTATGGCTGATCCACATCCTGAGTCTCATCCTTAGGAACTAATAGCTCCTCATCTGCATGCAAGTGTGGCTCCCTCTCAAGCGAACACTTCATGGCTTTCTCATGAAATTTGATATCCCATCGCACAACAGTCTTCCGACTGTCTGGAAAATACACACGATAGTTGTGGGGTGTTTCTGTGTACCCCAAATATCCCAACCTCTGCAGTCGGCTCCAGATTCTTCCTGGCATCCTTCTTCAAAGGAATGTAAACAGTTGAGCCAAAAATCTTCAAATGAGAAATATCAAGCCTCTTACCAGAAAACACCTCCTCGGGTGTACTCATGCCAAGTATCCTATGAGGACAATGGTTTTGCACATAAACCGCAGTGTTGCATGCCTCAACCCACAAGTGTATGGGAAGGCCCTGATCATGCAACATCGCACGTGCAGCACCCACGATCGTTATGTTCTTTCGCTCCGCGACCCCATTCTGCTGTGGGTTATGAGGCGCTCCTTCTGCGCTGCAAAATTCCTTGAATTCGCCAGAGATGAATTCACCACCATTATCACTCCTAAGAGCCTTCACCTTCTTCCCTGAATCTTTCTCCACCAGTGCCTTGAACTCATAGAACTTAGAGAATGTCTCACTCTTCTTCTGCATGAAGAAGATCCAACACTTATGAGAAAATTCATCAAAAAATATCACATAGTACCTGTGCTTTGCTGTCGAAGCTACTGAGAAAGTTCCACACACATATGTTTGAATTCTCTCAAGGATCGTCGTGGCTCAACTATACTTCTCGTGAAAGGTGGCTTTCACAAATTTTCCCAAAGTACATCCCTTGCACTGATCTGACTGCGCAAGTGTACCTTCGGGAAGCTTGATAGAAATATGCTACAAAATTTTCAAAGCACCATGCTGAAGATGGCCCAATCTCCTGTGCCATAGCTCGCCCTCATCCCGACTCACCACTCCTTCTGCCTTGCCTGCCATTGTTGCGCAACCATCTACCTACAACTGATAAAGGTTCTTAACTCGAACCCCTATCCTCCAGGTTTCACCAGTTGCCTTACTGCGCAGGAAAGCCTTTCCCTCGCTAAAGACAACATCATATCCCTTGTCTTCCAACATGGCCACCGAGATCAAATTCTTCTTCAATCCTGGAACATGCATGACATCCTTCAATATGAAAGGTTTACCAAACTCCCTCTCAAAGGAAATGGTCTCGATACCAGTCGCACTGTATCTACCATAATCGCCCATATCGATGTGCACTCCAAGATCCTTCTCATCTAGATCACTGAATAAATATTTGTCTCCAGTCACTGTATCTACCATAATCGCCCATATCGATGTGCACTCCAAGATCCTTCTCATGTAGATCACTGAATAAATATTTGTCTCCGGTCATATGAAAAGACGCACCACTGTCAAGAAACCACACTGAACCCATCACACTTGAGACCAAGCATACAATCAGCGAAAAATCCAGCTCAAAATGCGAGGCTAAGGCCTCTCCAGCTGCAGATCCAGCAGCCTGCTTATTTTTCTTCTTCTGTGGACAATTAGTGGCGTAATTTCTGTGTTGGTAACAGTGAAAGCACTTCACCTTGGACATGTCCTGCTTCTTGCCTTTCACACTGGATTGATAAGAATTCTTCTTGCTCTTCCCCTTCCTTGCTTTGGCAGCCAAAGCGAAATTTTCTTCATCTTCATTCTTCGATGAAGATCCATCCCTGGTACTCTGCCTTATCTCCTCCTGCACAAGATCCGACCAAAGTCGCTCCCATCCTAGCAGTTTATCCCAACCATTGATAGAGTCCTCATAGGAATGCCAACTCTTCGGAATCCCAAAGAGATCCAAGGTCACCAAGTCCTCTTCATCTACAATAACCCCCACACTTCCTATCTCATCCCTGCACTGGACAAACTTCATGAGGTACTTGGGTATACTCTCGCCCTTCTCCATTTTTATTTTCCTGAGCTTATCCTTGAGCGCTAACTTCCTCTGGTCGCTCTTTCTTTGGAACAATTCTGTAAAATCTTTCCACATCAAGAATGGAGAAGCTTTACCATGAAGGTTGGATACTATGTGATCCTTCACACCTTCCAATAGAATCCTTCGACATTTTTTTGTCTTCTTTTTCCATGCGTCAAGTGCGGCAACATCGCTAGAAGCAGGTTTTGGAATTTCTGCATCTATGAACTCCTTCAACCCATTATCCTCCAGCACTACCTCCATCCTGTCCTTCCATGCAATATAATTTGAGCTGCCATCAAGGGCATATTCCAATCGTAATCCGTTGAAATACATCTCAACTTCGACACCAAGAAAACACTGCTGCAAATTCGAATTCCACCAGCAAAAAACTCAACCGCTTCAATGCTTTACAATTGCTCCAATGATCAACTATGGCTCCGATACCATGTAGAAATTATATAACTGATATGTTATATGTCTAATATTCTCCTGATCATACACTATTTGACTTCATGCACAATACAGAATCTATTTCACCATTGATCATCATATGCGGAAATTAAATCAATTGCATGCACACATTAAAACCATAAAAATTCACACACATTAACACAGTGATTTATGGGAAATATTAAAGCTGAAAACCCCCAACTATCTGTATAATATATGTCATAGATATCATGTAACAATCATAATACAAATCTTATCACAAGCTCTCAGTATCTCCAATCGCTACACACTAATCAGGTCTTGATCTAGCAAATCCATGCACCGATCCACTGCCACCTGCTAGCCTGCCTCTATTGTGCAATCCCTGCTGAATATGGGCTCTGAATGAGTTCGAATCCACCTGTCTTGCACTGCGCAATCCTCATTGGCATCTCCATCAATGTGTGGTGCAAACTCATGCACCAGTATAGTCACAACTGATAGTCACACTGCTCTTTCACCTATCTCTCCACTGAAACTGTCCATGCACTGTAGTTAACTGATGTATTCTTCAATTGATTAATGAGTTAATAATTAGTGAATTAATTAATAATTAATTCACACCACTCTCACTAGTGTATCAATCAGTTAGACTAGATACAACTAGCTCAACTATGTTTAACTAAGTTAAACTTAACACAACTCCACCAACTACCTCAATAACTCCACCAAACTCTGTCACATGAGTTCTAACTGAAGTATCCATGCAATAGCTCCACTTAACCCTCAGGAATAGCGTAATTCCTTCTGTCAGCTCCTGTGCCACATCTGTGCACTTAACTGAAGTACTCCAAGAGAATAAGATAATGTTTATAGTCCAAATATTATTAAGAGCTAATAATATTCGACATATCTATTTTTAGACTGGAAATCTAAAAATAGATTCCGCCCAATATGTTCAAAAACAGAAGTCCATCTATTTTTCCAACTTGACCAACCATCCACAAATAGCATCCTGCAACTCGTAGAATATGATCGACATGTCTAAAAATAGACATAGTCTAAAAATAGACTGTGCGCCAAAAATAGCCTGCGGGCCCACTTAGTGAAGGCAACTTCTTTCCAATAAGCTCATCATCTTGTTGCAATCTCAACATTAGCTTCACACTTCTATATTATGTTGATTCTTTAGTACAGGAGCCACGACTTGTGAGGTGGTTTGCCATTTTTTTGTGAAAATTGTGTACAGTAATAGATAGATGTCGTGCTCATGCACAAGGGAGAGTGAACTTCCCTTTTTCTTCAGAGCTATTTTGTATATTTTTTGAGATGTTTCCAGAGACAAGGCCTACTTTTTTTCGGCAGCCTCTTAGACTGATGCTACATGTACGGATGCATATGTGGGGACAGATGATGCCCAAGAGGGGCGAGTCTGAGTTTTTCATGAGGATATCACATGATGCACTAGAGTTGCTAGCCAGTGTTGATGACCATCCCTTCATTATGGCCCCTTGTCCATATTTTGGTTTGGATTGGTGAGGGTGTGCCAACATCCTCTTCACAGATAATGATTTTCTCGATGATAGAATTAATATTATTGTTTTATTTAAATTTATTCGAACATGTTCTTTAACGTGTTTTTATTAAACTCTTTAATGAAATTGTCTAATTATTGTTGTGTACTTATATATATTTTGCAGACATTGGGTCATTTGATGGCGATGATATGCCATTGCCACCAAATTATCCAGGTGTGGATCCTGATGACGATCAGGATATGGAAAATGCCGAGGATTAGGCGCCCGGTGCAAACATACCTAGTCCTCATGGTGTGCTGGTACTGCCTTTTGCTAGTCGTAGGATTGAAAATAGATTGAGGATGGATTTGGGTGACCAAATCTATGCATTGTTTATGGAGGCGGGAATCAAGCCCGCCACTATGAGAGATATATAGGCTGATGCTAGGTTGGTACAGATGTGGAGAGGCATGCTGCATGACATGTACAACCTGATCTTGCATGTTGTAGGAGCTACGAGCTTGGTTACGCGATTTAGGAGGTCCCTTCGACGTTATAGACGTGGTTGAGATGCAGTACGTCGACAATCCGCGAGCAGCGATGCATCATCCGATGATGAAAACTAGGGGAGTGATCATCGTTCACCTCGCGCTGTGCCAAATGAGAAGCCTGCTGCGTCGACCAGCAGTCATGATGGAGAGCAGGCAGGACCATCGGCCACATCGAGTCAGCAGCCTACAGCATCCAACAATACTCATGACAATGAGCAGGCTGGACCATCGACCATGTCGAGTCATCATAATGAGCAGCCGACAATTGATCCTGATCAGCATGAGGCACCAGTACCAGATTAGCAGGCATGTGATGATCAGCATGTAGCTGAGCTTGTTGAGCCTGCACCATTGACTAAGCAGGCCTTGACTAGTACTACTATTGATGATGTGCCATGGCTAGCTGATATTTCATGACATTTATATTGCAGTTGTATATTTTAGACATTATATATATATTAAAAGAAATCTTCCGGGAAATCACATGAGAAATTTTGGAACTGACGCACTTCGAACTACAGTCAGTATTCTGATGATGAACTACAGTCAGTAGTTCGAAACGCATCAGTTCCAAAATTTCTCATGTGATTTCCCGAAAGATTTATTTTAATATGATATGGATCACAAAAGCTTACACTCTCAAAAATTATATATATATATATATATATATATATAGACCATGTATTTTATGTTCATGTTGCGGTTGTACTTAATTTACATGTTGGTGATCATCATGGTGTGTATATTGTTAGGCCATGTTAGATATGTTCACTTAATGTTCAGCTTGCAGATAGATGTGTATGTGATAGCATTTATTTGACATGAGATGTATATTTGATGTTTGTGTTGTGATGATGTTATACAATGCTAATTGTGTTTTGTTAGATGATCATGATCACGATGATTAGATGATGTTAGCGAATTTGAATGTGTTTTTTAGTCTAATATGATGTTTGTACGATGGTTATCATGATCATGGTGTTTATTTAATTTACTATTAAATGATCATGAAATTTATTAAATATTATGTCGTGGTTCTAGTTGAAATTTTAATTTTAATTTTATGTAAAATTGTAAATTGTATTTGTAATTGTAATTGTAATTGTGTGTAAAATATCTGTAAAATTTTAATTGTAATTGTAATATTTAATTTATTGTGAAATGATTGTAATTGTAATTTTAATTCTAATTGTATATATGTGAATTTGTAAAATCGAAATTGTAATTCCAATTGTATGTAAAATTTTAAAATTCTAATTGTATGTAAAATTCTAAAATTGTAATTGTAATGGTATATATGTAAAATTGTAAAATTGTAATTGTAATTGTAAATTTTATTTAAAGTTCTAAAATTGTAATTGTATGTAAAATTCTAAAATTGTAATTGTAATTGTAATTGTACGTGAAATTGTAAAATTCTAATTCTAATTATATGTAAAATATTTGTAAAATTGTAATTGTATTACTATGAAATGATTGTAATTGTAAAATTGTAATAGTAATTGTAATTTTATGTAAAATTCAAAATTGTAATTGTGATTGTATGTGAAATTGTAAAATTGTAATTCTAATTCTAATTCTAATTATATGTAAAATAATTGTAAAATTCTAATTGTATTACTGTGAAATGATTGTAATTGTAAAATTGTAATTGTATGTAAAATTCAAAAATTGTAATTGTAATTGTATGTGAAATTGTAAAATTGTAATTGTATGTAAAATATTTGTAAAATTGTAATTGTATTAATGTGAAATGATTTTATTAAAATTTTTAAATTTTTAAATTTGTAAAATTGTAAATTATTGTAAAATAATACATCTAGAATAATATGATTTTTTGTAACATAATAAAGTTTAGAAAATAATGCAAATAAATTCACGTACTTTATAATTATCATTATTTTATTATGATCTTACATACCAAAAAAAAGGAACTTTATACAATACGTCGTTGTTTTTTATATCAACATAATTGCAAATTATCAAGTGAAATATTGATTTTAACATTAACACAATGCAAATTACTAATTAATTCAAAATACATATTATAATGTTTCGGAAAAAAGGGTCTTATAAGTTATAAGGTAGTTAAGTCCTCTTCTTTATAAAACCCATCTTAAAAGGTATAAATATTGATGAAATAACACATGTACCATATCACTCTCAGTTCTCATGATCACCCTCATTATATTCCAACTCGCATAGGATGATAACACTATTGTTCTCAAAAATATGTTTTGATATAGGGTCATGTCTCAATATGAACCACCAAACCCTATCCAACACATCTGGGTAAAAAAACACTTGGTTGCAGTGTTTGGGGAAAACATAGGGCTCCTTAGCTTCATCCCACATATTTCTACAGTTGATACATATCATCCTACTATTGCGATCATCCTCTACATTATTCCGATCAAAGGTGTCCCACCACTTGCACCTAAAAATAACACATTGGAAAGAAGAGAAATCCACTTCAATAATCTCTTGTATCTTTCCAACGTAACCTAATGTCCCTGGTACTAGGTTTTGATCACGGTGGCTAGATCGACTATATTGATCGAACTCAACTTCCACTCCACAGTCTTGTGTGATGTGTCCATCATCAACATTTTCTGTGCGAAAATGGTGTTCATATGCCCACATAGATGGGAACAAATGCACCTATTAAAAAGTTTAAAAAATCATAGTGTAATGTGTCTTATAATAACCCAACAGTTAAAATATGAAATATATATGTAATTACATTTTAAAGGTGCATTATTAAGTTTCAAATGTACATATAAATTAAATAGATTATTACCGAGTTGTTGCATCCAATCCCTACATTAAGCGCATCCTCTTCAGCATGCGGGTAATGACCGGTTGCACTGTATTTCTCCCTGACTTGGTCAGACAACCCAACTGTTGGGGCATATTTTTTGCATATTTTCTTTAAATGATTGGGATAAGGCACACTTCTACCATTCAATCGTTCGAATTATTTCCTGTCACTATCTCATTTCATCCTCTTATGTTTGTACAATGCGACCTAAGGTTGTGTCGCTTCGGAATTGTAAAGAACGAATTTATTGATTGCTTCAATTTCTACATTCGCTGATGAAATCAAACCGAAATTATATAGTACATTGAGATAAAAATATACATTATATCGAAGTTCAACATGAATATTTACTTTGTGTAAATTTGAAAAAATATAAGTCGCTTACTCTTTATCAATCGCTTTTTTCCATTCGTTTGGAGCAACTCCCCTTCTCTTTTGTCTTCATCCCTTTCATCATCCCAAATCATCACACCTAGTCTGTTGTCGATATGCTTGACATACTCACTAGCATAATAGAAATACTCATACGATATGTACCCCTCTGCCATAGACCCCTCGGGTTTTGCCCTTTGTTGAACAAAACCTTTCAATTTCTTCATGTACCTCTCTAAGAAGAACATCCAACGACAAGAAACCATCCCAACTAATTCAACCTCATCTACTAGGTGGATTAGAAGATGAACCTGCAAGTCCATGAAACTTGTTGGCAGTTCCTTCTCAAACATACAAACAATCTCAACTATCTCTTGACGCCACCATGGAATTCCATCCACATGAAACTCCTTTGACGTAATCCAACATACAAATGCAGATAATTTAGATATGGCACATCCTAGGTCTTGAGGGAATTCATGTTTCACACACGGACGCATGAACAAAGGATAATGACACTGCAAAGTTATAAACATGTGAAATAATATACAAAATTAGTTATGTCTTATGATCCCCGCATGGGATAAAATTTATTAATATAACAAATAATAAAATCATTATTTTGACATTATACGTACTTTTAGAATATTCAAATGGTCATGTGATTTCACCCCCGACAAATGGTCATCCACGGTGAAGCAGCGTCGTAGTGAAGACTCGTATGAAGATGGCACCCTCACACCCATTATAACTTCCTTTGCCAAAGAAAGATCATATTTTTTTTAAATCCATGGGACATCACCATATTTGAAATACCATGAATTAGAGGGACCAGCGCCTGCCTCTAATCCTGTAATCGTCTTGGCCAATGTTTCGTTTTATTTTTTGAAGTAATAAGATCTTTCCTAACAGCCAATGTGTCACTTTGTTTCGATGATATGTGCCTCCATAAAGAAGATGAAACATTTTTAAATATATGCATGGGATCTAATAAGTGAGTAATCTTAAGATGCTCCCAATATGGGAGGTTATAAAAGATAGATTTCCTTTTCACCCCAATGTGAAATTTCTCAACATAGGTGTCGAAGAATTATGAATCATCAAACATAGGCTCCCCATTTGAATCGAACATTTCTATGAACTCCTTCTCCTTCTCTCTCTCTCATATTCTCTAAGCCATTCATCTGGTGTTGTTGTTTCAAGCCTTTGGGTTCTCTCTCGTTTACCATTGAAAGCGAAATATGCTCTTCTGTAAGGGTATTCTTTTGGGAGGAATACCCCAGAGCAATCATACACTGGCTTTCGTAGGTCCTTGGACCATCTAGATTTCAGAGAAGGTCCACAACTTTTACATCCATGTTGGAACAGGGTCTCCCACAAGCTACGAAACTGGTCCATTTTGAATAATTTTGATTAGATTTAATCTAACACAGGGGTTTTGGGGCGGGTCAAAGCCCCCAAAAGCATTGTAATGGGTAAAAGGGTAAACCAGGGGTCTGAAAACCATAGTTTGCGAACCATAGGAATGTCTAGGCTAGATTATTATAAATAGAGGAACATTTTTGTATTGTAAGGTATGATTTGAAGAGCTATTGATGCGAATTTTGGTTTAAGCTATCTGTTTGGGTTTTGGGGAAAAGAATCCTGCTAGCTGTGTGCGTGAAGATCCAAGTCCAGTTGTGTGCAGACCCTGCTGCTGTGTGCGCAGGCTAGGAAGGGAATTGTAAGGAGGAATTGATGAAAGAATGAATAAGAAAGGTTGATAGAGAACTGAATCTGTGAGTAATCTTTGTGTGAATTGTTGGTAATTACTGCATTGTGTATTTTCTGTATTTGGCTGTGAAGATCTGTGTAAGTGTGTTTTCTGTATCTAGATCTATTCTGTTCTGTTATGAAATATTGTGCTACTGTCATAAAAGCATATAATTATAGATCTAGCACACGAGGATGCGAATCGAGACCTAAGTGACCCTACACAGAACGAGGTAATCTGGAAATTACAAGGTCTAATGCAACCCTACTTGCCTTACCTATCCTTTCTTAGGGTGCGGAAACCTAGTTCCAGCACCCACCCATACTACTTCGGGTGAGACTTTGACCTGCGAAAGCAGGTCACTACCGAAAGGGCCAATAGTATAGGGGTTTGTTGGAAAACCTTTAGCTCCAAACTTGGGTCAGGACCCCTTGAGCCAACAAATGGTTCCGTTGTTGGGACCTGGAGAATCTTGAGAAAGGGATCAGCTAGTGATAAGAGAATATTGGAAGCCTGAAAGAAAGGAAATCGAGGACTGGTTTGAAAAGAAGATCCAAGAATTTGCGGTAAAAGAAAATCGCAGCAAAAATTTAACGGCGGAAAGGTGGAAAAATAGGTACATTCTTATAGAAAGCTACGAAATATTCTTTGTGACATTTGCAATCAAGCTTCAAGAGTGGTTGGCCAGACTCATAGAGTTATAGAAGTGCTGGAAGGATGAGCAAGTCACTGAGTGGACCCCGGAGCTGATTCAGCAGCTGGAGAGGACTGATAATACTATCACAGGCACAGTCGATCACTGGGTGGACAGTGTGCTAGGAGGACTTGTGATAGAATTTTCCATTGGTCAGTTTGTCTCATACTCTGAGGCCGAACAACAATTATTTAAAGGGTTTCGGGGAAAATTTTTAAGGACATTACCATTGCTGATTAAGATATTACTGTGTCAAAAGAGCATTTTGTGTAGTCATACCAACTGAATGACCCCCGATCTAGACGGAAGCGCGACGCGCAGTAGTAAATACTATCGAACCAACCTTGATGGGGGGAGATCCACCTATAATCCGTTGCAAGAACCAGCTACGCAAGATCCCCCGGCTACACCGCCACCTAGGTAGCACAAAGGTAAGAACTCTCCCATACCACCAACCCAGCCGGGCAGCGATATGGTTGCGCATATAAGATTACCTACTTTCAAAGGGGTAGGGGATGAAGATATTTACCGCTTTTGGTTTGTTTCAGACTCCATCTGGACTGCGCAGAATGTGGCAACCGATACGATAAAGAGGGTGCAGCTGTCCCTGGCATTTGAGGATAGGGCACTGGACTGGTATATGAGATACATTGCCCAGAATGAGGGTGCATGTATTTAAGATATCAAAGACACTCTGAAACAACAGTTTCGAAAGCCAAATTATTATTCTCATCTAGTAGCATAAGTAAAATACTTCAAACAAGGTGCGTCTGAGTCAGTATGGGAGGTCGATCAGCGGTTGAAGAGAGCAATCAAGGAAGGAGGATCGAGTATGACGATAGGCAACACACAGAGTGGTTCATCGCTATGTTGTTACCCCACCTACGCATGCCAATGAGTCACCAAACTTTTGAATCGCAGGAAAAAGCTGTGGAAGTCGCTATGAAACTAGAAGCTGCACCCAGAGAGGATATGTCGGCAAGGTTACGGAAAATTCAAGAACAGCTTGGGGCTATGCATATGGAAATTCATAACATACAAAAAGAGCGAGGAAAGGATGGTCGCGCAAATCTATGGTGCATAAGATGTTTGGTATCTAGCCACACGAAGGATCAATGTCCTCTACTATCAGATTACATGCAGGTAGGAGGACCTAGTCGGGTATGCCCAGGACTAAGTGGGGAACCCATCCTAGCATGACCAGGCTCGAGCGGACCTGCGCTGTGGTGTGACAACTGCCATGTAGTCAGACTGCATGATACTAACCATTGCCCTCGGCTAGGTGCATATGTCCCAGAGCTGAAGCAACAATGGTGCAGGTTCTGTCAGTCGGTAGGACACAATGAGCATAATTGTCATACTTATGGAATGATGATAGATCGTGGGAACTTATATAGGGTATAATCAGACCCTGCGTCGCTAAGACCATCTGCGCACCTGGGAGGATCCTTGACCCAAGGCAGAGGAGGTCGGGGAGGAAGCGCAGGATGAGGACGTGGGCAGCTAGTCTGTTATAACTGCAGAGAGATAGGACACTTCACTAGAGAATGTCCAAATCCCACCAAGCCATCACGCAAGTATTGTAGACAACTAGACCATGTGGTGGAATATTTCCCAATTTTAATAGCCAAAATATAGGAAAAACAGCCCACTCCTACGCAGAATGTGAAAAGAGTTAAAACCGAGCTAAGAAATATAGATCTGAGTGTAAAAGTCATGACGCACAGCGGGATGATCACCCAGGGAGAAAAGGAGGAGCTTGCCTCTTGGGAAGGAGTGGACTTCAATGAATAGGAATCACTAACAGCCCCCACGCAGCTGCTGAACAAGATAGGGGAGGGGTTTGAGCCCTTCCTGCAGGCATGTTTGAAGCTGCTACAAAATTCGTGGGCCATAGAGAAGCTCCAAGCATTAATTAATTCCTGCACAGCTCGGCCCAGTTTGATTCCCGGGACCAAGGATTTACACAAACTATATAGTTATAAAAAACGCACTAGAAGAGAAATGCAGTTGACTGCGCAGATTGGCGACTATGAGATGGATCAAGTTATTCTCGATCTAGGGTCAGATGCGAACGTGTTACCAAAGCAAACATGGCAACGAATGGAAGAGCCTAAATTGGAATGGTCCACCATCCAACTGCGTATGGCGAATCAACAGAAGGTTGCCAAAAGTCATGGTAGATATCACAGGAGTAAAATTCCTAGCTAACTTCGAAGTCATAGAAATTGTGGAGGATGTAGATCCATACCCCGCACTCCTAGGACTGGACTGGGCTATAAACATGGGTGGTGTCATCAATCTCAAAAAGTGCAGTATGGTGTTTGAGAACAACAGTACGCATGTAATAGTACCACTAGATCCAGCAAAAGGTGCACGGTATACCGAGCCAGCCTACAAGGAGGAGGAAATAGATCACATTTACAAATTTACGGCGCGGGATGAAGATCGGGTTAACCCCACAGCCGAAGGAGTACTCTGCTGGGAAAAGGACAGTGAGTGTTTCTCTGACTCCGATGAGGAACTGGAAAATTGGCAAGGACGATTGCATGAGGTGCCAGCACTACGATGTCTTCAGACCACCAATAATTTCCGCCGCATCTCTACCAAGGTAAGAGTCCTACCCTACCATGATAACGTAGGTAATACCATGACATTGGTTGAAAACCAAATTCCCAAGGAACGCAGGCTAGGGGCACTGCCGCTAACCTTGTGCGAAGCACCTATGCATTGGTGGGGTACGCAAGAGAAGTACCAGAGTAGGATGATCCTGCGCTTAAGGACCCCAGTTGATAGATGGGCCCCAAGGTCAATAGACCCATGTCGATACTTGCTAACATATGACACTCAAGGGTGTGATAGGATTTCGCCCGAACAGGCTCCCCTGGTTATCAATGACCTAGGTCTGCGTTCGACTACGGAGGTACACAAAACCACACGCATATGGGAGAATTGGTGAACACTTCAAATGACGGATGGCACGCGGACGCTTGACGCAGCCCTACCATACAGGAACATCCCATCCAAGGGAGAGGTGCTCTGATCAAGAAGTTTGGCGGCCAAGTTACTAAGCTGGTACCTGAACCGTGTTACGAAACACCTGGCACCAGCCCTAATTCGGGGTACGCGAACAGCACGTAGGCGTCATCCAAGGTTTTCTGACTCCTGGGAGAGTCCTCAGGTACGGCTAACGACCGTCAGCCCGCCCCATGTTGATAGGAAAGGAACCTTGTAGTTATGCAAAAGGGGTGGCAGACCATCAATGCGACCATTTATGGTAAGCCGGATTCGAACAAACGATGGTAAGTTTTGTGTACGGGCTATTCCACCATTAAATAGCTCCATACAATGTGTAGATAGTAGGATAACTTCACAACAGGCTATATATTGTCTCTACACCATACCCCTGTTATCTGACGACTGGCTTACTAGGATCATTAACATTTCCTGGGACGCAGGTCTTTCTGTTGCTATGGCGGATCCTAACCTGCCGGATGTTTCGGTCTCTGGCTATTCAGCACCCGAAGACATCATATCGAGGGGGCATGGGAATTCTGAGTTAGATCAAATGATTGGGTGTTGGCCTTCTGCAGAGGGAATTGCCTGTGAACCACGCACGAAGAGGCACCATGGCTGCGCGATAGGAGTACTCAACCTTCTCACCTCGAGGACGATCGCGGGACCCAACCGGATGGCCTCGGCTGATACAGCAGAGGAGGACATGCTATTATCACGATCCCCCGCCCACGGTGTCGCAATCAGGTCACGCCCAATCCTGCACCAGGAAGGAACGCTAAGATACAGGGATATGCTGCCACTGCTCCGCAGCCCCAGATTACCGACCAGCAGAAGCCATATTTTCTCGCTCTCTCACACTGCCCTAGTTCATGATCATGCTCTAACCACGGCGGACATACAAATATATTTGGCGTAGCTATCCCATGAACCGCTACAAGGAATATACACCACAGTGTTGCAAGAGATTCGCCACCGTGACCAGACTGCACAACAGCAGTATGAAATATCTCTGGAAGTTCGGGCATAGCGGGTCGCATTGGTCACAGAAGCAAAAAATATTATTCAGGAGTAGCTTATGCAGGGTATGCAATTGGTCGACGTAGCTACGCAGCTCTGGACAACAGTCTGATACCATCCTATGCTTCAGCCTATACAGGACGACTTACAGCAGGCGGAAGCTGCTCTCGATTAGATCAGAGCTCCCTTGTCCTCCAGCGGTTCTACACAGTGTCTAGACGTCATGGAAACGATTGAGAATCTTCACCATGCCAAGCATGTCATCAGGAAACAGTTGAAACCATGGGCCGATACCGCCCTCCAAATCTCCCAGGATGCTCATACCGCCAAAGCCCGAAGCCCGAAGCTTGGGCCTGGGCCTGAAGGAATATCCTGGAAAAATCCCCAGAAAGAAAATCGAATTAGTGATAGTGGTACTTTCCCAAGCAGGTTCCCCCTGAAAAGGAGGTGCATCGTTAGCTTGGAAGGCTAGGGGTTATAGTCGACATTGATTATTCAATGCCTCTAATTCAGAACCGGCGGTGGAGATGTAAGAAAAATTATGAACCCAAGTGCTATATTTGGTTATTCGCGCCTCCACCGGATGATAGAACAGGTTACGGTGGCTCCAGACGGCCTTGCCTCCCTGACCCTTGTCAACATTGCATAGCGAGCTGTTGTCCAGAGTCAGGAAGTGCTCCCTCCGCTTTCTCATGCTCTTGATACCTTGCATACGCAGATCGAGGTCGCACCACCACAGTGACTCAAGATGAGTCACAAGATTGTGTTGGGGAACTATTGGAACAGGGTCTCCCACAAGCTATGAAACTGGTCCATTTTGAATACTTTTGATTAGATTTAATCTAGCGCAGGGGTTTTGGGGCGGGTCAAAGCCCCAAAAGCGTTGTAAGGGGTAAAAGGGTAAACCAGGGGTCCGAAAACCACGGTTTGCGGACCATATGAACGTCTAGGCTAGATTATTATAAATAGAGGAACTTTTTTGTATTGTAAGGTAGGATTTGAAGAGCTATTGATGCGAATTGCAGTTTAAGCTATCTGTTTAGGTTTTGGGGAAAGGACTCCTGCTAGCTATGTGTGCGGAGATCCAAGTCCAGCTGTGTGCGGACCCTACTACTGTGTGCGTAGGCTGGGAAAGGAATTGTAAGGAGGAATTGATGAATGAATGAATAAGAAAGGTTGATAGAGAACTGAATCTGTGAGTACTCTTTGTGTGAATTGTTGGTAATTACTGCATTGTGTATTTTTTGTATTTGAGCTGCGAAGATCTGTGTAAGTGTGTTTTCTGTATCTGGATCTGTTCTGTTCTGTTATGCAATACTCTTATATTGTTGTAAAAGCATATAATTATAGATCTAGCGCACGTGGATGCAAATCGAGACCTAAGTGGCCCTACGCAAAACGAGGTAATCTGGGAATTACAGGGTCTAACGCAGCCCTGATTGCCTCACCTATCCTTTCTCAGGGTGCAGAAACCTGGTTCTAGCACCCACCCATACTACTTCGGGTGAGACTTTGACCTGCGAAATTGGGTCACTGCCGAAAGGGCCAGTAGTATAGGGGTTTGTTGGCAAACCTTGAGCTCCGAACCTGGGTCAGAACCCCTCAAGCCAACAATCCAAAATACCCTTTCGTTACAAGACCTGCGAGATTATTGTATACAATTTATATGCATGGCACATGAAAGAATATCATGAAGATCAGAACAATTACAATGAATTAAATAACTAATACATGAAAGAATATTGTTACGTATAGAAACAAATCAATAAACATGTAATTTACCAGAGAAAACTCCTAAGCCTGGATAATCATGTGTCGTGTAAGCACATATTCCATACAGTGTAAAACTCCTCTCTGTTGTGATGGGTCTTGATACATCATATACATTTATCCCATCCCATAATTCCTTCAATTCATCTACCAGTGGTTGTAAGTAGGCATCCATATTCTTCACTTGTCTTCTACCAGGGACTATGAAAGCCAAAATAAGATCTTCATTCTTCACTGACAACCATGGGGGGATATTGTTATTGATCACTACTACAGGCCAAATAGAATAGTTGGTGTTATGGAGGGAATATGGGTTGATGCCATCCATGGCTATGCTGAGTCGTAGACTTCATACTTCATCCTTGAATTTTTCAGGCCATGTATCCTCTATATGCTTCATGGCTATTGAATCAGTTAGGATTCGCATAACTCCCAACTCACTTCTGTGTGAGGCATGTCATCCCTGCAATATAGCTAATTCTTTGCAATGAAAGAGATTTTGAATCCTTGGGATTATAGGCATGTGCCTTAATATCTTAAAAGGAGGACCACATGATTTACCCTTATTTTTTGATTTATCATACCTTTCATGCCCACATTTTGGACATATCTCTTTGTTTGCATATTCTCCTCTATATAGAATACAATCATTTGTACATGCATGATATGATATGTACTCAACACCCAACATTTTCAACAATTTATTTTCCTCTTCGCAGCTACCGAGAAAGATATTATCACTCGAAAGAACCTTATCTTTGAATAACCTATAATTTGTGATCATGGAAAATATTAATAAATGTACATTAATGTCGATATAATTATTAACGTTCATAAAATTGACCATTTGTAATGTTCACTGTGTACTAATTATATTTCTCATATTTATATAAGGGAGGATTTTATGGTAAATTACCTCAAAATTTCCGAGAAACATGCATTTGACAAGCCAAACTTTGCTTTCAAGTTGTATAGTAACATCATTGTCCCCAACTAGGTAGACTTTGACTGACTGCTAGGTCCAAAGAGGGGGTGGTGGAAGAAAATTTAAGGCCTTCGAAAAAGGTGTCAGTGATTTAAGCATCATCCACCAGTTGATCATCATTTTGGAATGCATATAACAACATTATCTCCATGGCAGTCGTATCCCTTAAGTAATCATCCATACCAACCTCTATTTGATTTCCTCCATTGCAAGCTTGTGAAGAACTACTATTGTTGTAGTCATTCCTAATTGGTGAATCTAGACATATCGGGAATTGAATTGATGGTTGATTCAACCATTCTTGGTATCGTTCCTCTCTGATTTTTTCTCTTAATTCAGCCTTCTCTTGATTTTACATTGTCGTGGGGTGCACGGAAGATAGTAGGTAGGTCGCTTAACACCACTGGAATCCTAATAATTTCATAAATATATATTTGAACATAATTAGTAAGAACGTTGACAATGCATGATTAATTTGTTTGACGTTGAATAATTACGTTAATATACCAAACACTTATTATTACCATCATTGTCCCGGGATTGTGGCTAGAAGATGCAATATTGTTACAATTTGCAAGGTGAAGCGGTTGTCCATTTTCATCTACCAAATGCGCCTTGCGATATGCTGCTCCTGATAAGAGCTTCCAACGTTTTGGAGCTGTTTGATTATTTTGTGCATCTGAACTCGATTCTAAATCTGCATGAACCTGCAAATTTGTATACATTCTAAATTTTATTAAGCTGATTGACAGGGATAAAAAACATAAATTCAATTAGATAATGAAAATATACATAAAATATGAAGTAAATATTATGTCTCAAGATGGATAGGGAGAACTCTGCGATGGACTTTGAGAAATATTATGGAATGAGCTGGATTTTGAAGAATTTTCCATTCGATATAATTATGATAATTTCTCCCTATATTTGAGCAAAATCAACAATAAATTTTATTGCACACACCTAAAAGTAATTTTGGTGCCTTAAAAATGGACTTATTGTTATCAGTGCTTATGTACAGATAACCGCACCAGCGTTGTTTTAGTTACTACGCACTGATGTCATGTTATTAACTAACGCACTGTTGTGATGTTATTAATTGACGCACCAGTGATGAAAAGTAAAAAAAAATGCAACTTTATTTTTTTTAAGTGAAAAAAAAGAGGTAAATTGAAAAATGGGCAGCAAAATATTTTTGAAAATATAATTTCCTAAAACAATTCTTTAAATACTAAACACTTTTCATTATTTCACTATTTTTGCAAAAATATTCAGCCAAATATTTGCATGAGACATAACTGGAGCAAGAGAGCACGAGACCACTGTGGAGCAGCGGAATACTTTCGAATAGAACTATTCAGAAAATCAGAATTCCAAACCTCTGGTGATTCAAACCCTGTAGCATAGAATTTCAAACGATCTCGTGATTAAATTTTATTGATTTTTTACATTTTTTGCAGTATTTTTTACACAGTAAGTAAAAAAATTCATTTTGTTGTTCATTTTCAGAAAATAAAATAAATAAATCCATTTTTACCCTAAACCCTTCATTATTTTTGTTTCTGCCCTTGCTTCTTCCTATTTTTGTGATTTCAGAATTAGGGCTTTTTGTTTTAGATTAATAGGGTTTGTATTGCTATATATATAGGCCTATGACATCCAACCCATAGGGCGACTTACATAGTCAAATCCCAATCCATGTCAGCCCTTGCGAGAATTTTTAAAAAACAGAATTTTTTTAATCGGTGCGCCCTGCGTAACCTAACGCTCCAGTGCGCTCGCTTATCCCAGCACACTGCACACGTACTGTTTGATAAAAAATTTAAAAACAATTTTTTTTATTACATGCACCATATGTAACATAGAGCATCAATGTGCTATTTCATTATAGCGCACCGCTCACGTACTGTTTAGCAAAACTAATTTTTAATTTTGTGTTAATCGGTGCACAATGTAACATATAACGCACCGGGTCTCCTAGTTGACAGAGAGCACCGTACGGTGGCCCCTTGTTTGCGCGGGGCGTTTATAAGAATAGGCTGCACCGCCCCCTCCATGACACCATATGCTACAAAAACTAACACTATATGATTTTTATTATTTTGTATGTGTTAATCGATGCAGTGGGTAACATGTAATGCATTGGTTCTCCTTGTTGACATAGAGCACCATACGATGTTTTAAACTATTTGGGCGGTGCATTTATTAGACCACGACGCACCAACGTCAGTGCATACACCATGAAAAGTGCACTGGTTTCTTGATATATTTTTTTAACCTGAAAATTTGATAATTTATTTATAAAATATATTAATGAATGATATGGTATAGGTTTCATATTGATAAATAAATGGCTGACAAGAGATCAAGTAACAAAAACATTGATAACACATCAAGAAAAGAAAAAAAGGCAAGTTTTTTGTAAATTCTTTATAAAAAAAATATTATTTTTAAACTATATGTAAGTTTAACTAATATGTATTGTTTACTGTGTATCATGCAGAGCCACAAAATTACGAAACTCGATAAGATTATTTCTTATCTAGGACCATAATAGCGTAAAATCTTGATGGAAAAATTGCAAAAGGATGAATAAGGTGAATGAAAAAATACTATCGATCCAATATGAGTTTATTTTTTTAATTTTCATTCATAATATACTTAAAATTATTAGATAACATGTTTCAAACAATCTATTAATTCACATATGTTTAATGTTCTATAGGGACGAACAACTCAGAAAAGGAATGTTGTTCTAAGTAAAGAAAAAAAATAAAACATGCAAATGAAAATGAATTGCTCCTTAGTTCATCTGGAGTGGTGTCGGAGGTTAACGAAAGGGGGGAAAACTTTTACAAAAGTTTGAGGAATCTAGTGGAATGAATATATAGATGTTCTTTCCACTTACAATATAAAAATCAATCCAATGGTTCCAAGAACCAAATTTTATCTAAACTACAGGAAGAGTTTCCAGAGAATTGGTCAATGAGACATGTCAGACTTTTAATAGCAAAAACGTACAACAACAAAAAAGAATGAATGAAAAAGAAATATTCCTTTAAATGTTTTTCTAGAATTATTTATAATTATCATTTTTGTTATATTTAATTTTCATATATCAATATAAAAATTAAATATTTTATTGTCATGTTACATTTTCAGGAAGATTATGAAAATCTCAAAATATGAACGAGCTGATATCAGAAATATGCCAGTAGGAATGTCCAAAAAGGTGTACAAGGAGATGGTCAAAGAAATGGACAAAATTTCATCACGGGAGGAGCCATCTCAACAACAACATGCTACAAATGTAATATGTAATCATTGAATTTTTCGATTAGTAGGTACAATAAATAAATAATTTAGCATTAAATATTAATTTTCAAGTATTTTCTTGCAGAAAATAAAATAAAATGGAACCCATTCATCACATAAAACAGGATGACAAGGAAGAAAAGGGTTGATATCTAAGTTTGTGAGTATTTGTTACTTCCCTATACTTTCATTTTTGTATATTTTAAGTTGCTTTACAAAAATCATCATTGAATGTCTTCAAACAGGTGTTAACATACAAAGAAGAACCATCAGACGAATTGATTAACATTGGGTTAAATATGGGTTGTGAGTATATGTTGTCATATCAGAAATTAATTGTGTAATTTGTAAGCATCTATTGATCTTGCTTTACTTACCTCCGTCTATAATTAATAGAACAAAAAAAAATTATATTAAATATATGATTTTTTATGGGGTATAAAACTTGCAGGAAACAAAGTATGGAATTGTGCCAACAGATGAAATCTTGAAAGATGGCATACTACATGGTTTTGAACGAATGTGTATAGTTCATGAGTCAATTTTTGCTATGGTACGTCATCTCTTTTCGATTTACATTGATGTATATTATTTAATATTGCAATTTTCATTATTCTCACCAATGTATATACACTCATTACAGTTTATTTTTATGTTTGTAGATGGAAGGTGAAGAGGAAGAAAACAATCAACACCGTGAAAAAAACATTCCTGAAAATAATCCAAGTCATGGAAGTAGCTCGAGCAGTGACAGCAGTTCAAGCGAAGAATGATGATCATTATGTTCGGATATTAAAGCAAGGCATTGTATTTTTTGAAATATTTGTCTGTGAAATCAGACAATTTGTTTAATGTAATGGACATAGTGTCCCAATTTAAAGACAAAGGGATACCAATAACTATCCCATTTTGTATGAAAAAGATTGTCTTATTCATATATATATAATATTCTTAATTTATTCTATTGTGTTCTCTATTGTCGCTGTGAAATGTAACACCACTGATTAAATTTATGGATGTTTAAATATTATAATGAAGAGATGTGAAATTTGATGATATCATATAACAAATTAATCCAAACATCACATTCAAATGCACTAATAAAAATTTAATTGATATGAATATTGTTATAAGATATGTGTCGTTTTTTGATGAATAATGAATTTTAAAAATTCACAATAATTATGATATTATATAACAAATTAATCCAAACATCACATTCAAATGCATTAATAAAAATTTAATTAATATGAATATTGTTATAAGATGTGTCGAATTTTGATGAATAATGAATTTTTTAAAATCACAATAATTGCACTCTCATTGTTTCTAAAAAATACAAAATGAACACTGGTGCGTGTTAGTTACTATACACCGGTGCATTTATATCATACAGTGCACTGGTGGGTTTCTACGACCTATGGTCACCACACAAATACTAATACCAATTATAAATCTCAGTGCATTTGTGCGATACTGCGCACTAGTGCATTTATGTGAGACTACGCACCAGTGCGTTTGTACGACCTATGGGCACCGCACAAATACCAATACGAATTAGAAAAATTGGTGTGTTTTTCTGATACTACGCACCGGTGCATTTCTATAAGACTACATATCAGTGCGTTGGTACGACATATGGGCACCGCACAAATCCCAATACCAATTAGAACGGCCCCATGCATTGTATCACCTACAGTAAGCCCGGTGCAGTTTTAGACCTTTACGGCTAGTACATACACCTTCGACTGCCTCGAGCTGACCGTTTATATGACATGCACTGGTGTGTTTACACCTTAGTAGCACACCGACGAAAAAAACATCACTAATAACCTCCGGTCACCCAGGTTTTTAAGTTGTGTTGAAATTTTGTTAAAAGCTCCGCCAAAACCTCCCTTACCAAAAACGAGTGTTGTAGAAAAAAAAATTCTGACAATTTTGGCCAATTTTATAACACTAAAAACCTCCTTTATAACCTCCACTAGAGGGTCTTTTCCTTCTAGTGATATGCAAAAAACTCCAAATGTTTCTTTGGATTACAAGAGGTGTAATATCTGGGTCATACTGTATCTCACGAGGGTGTTAAGGTAGACCCTAACAAAATTAAAGCCATTAAGGAATGGAAAATCCCCACAACCATAAAGGAGTTGCAAGGATTTATCGGGTTAACAGGGTATTATCACAAGTTTGTTAATAATTATGGGAGAATAGAAGCACCTCTAACAACATTATTGAAGAAATATGCATTTTCATGGACTCTTCAAGCAACTAAGGCCTTGAACATCTTAAAGAGGAAATGTGCCTAACGTCTGTCTTAGTTATGCCAGACTTCACAAAAAAAATTATTGTGGAATGTGATGCCTTAGGAAATGTAATTGGTGTTGTTTTAATGAAAGAATGAATACCCATTGCTTTTGAAAGTCATCCAATCAAAAGAAAGTATTTACATAAAGCTATTTATGTGAAGTAAATTTTGGCAATACTACATGCACTAAAGAAATGGAAACCTTACCTAATGGGAAGACACTTCAAGGTAAAAATTAATCATGATAGTCTTAATACTTTTTGGAACAAAGACTATCTTTAGAAGAGCATCAAATATGGGTCACAAAGATGTTGGGTTATGACTTTGAAATCATCTACAAAAAAGGGAAGCTAAATGTTGTTGCGAATGCACACTCAAGAAAGGATGAAGAGGTGGAAGCATTGCTTTGTGCCATTTATATTATCCAACTAGATTGGATAACCGAAGCAAGGGATGAATGGAAGAAGGACGAAGAAGTGTGGACACTCATTCAAAAGTTGCAACAAGATCCTAGTGCATCTGATACATTTAGTTGGAAAAATTAATCCTTATGGTACAAAGATTGCTTATATCTTTGTAATTATTCCCAACTAAAACAAAAGATTCTTTTGGAATTGCACACTTCTCCCTTAGGAGGATACCCGGGATTTTTAAAAAATTACCACAAGGTGAAGAAAGAATTTTTTTGGGATGGCATTAAATCCGATATTCAAAATTTTGTGGCGGAATATTTGGTTTTCCAACAAAATAAAGTTGAGACAATTAAGACCCCGGGTCTTCTACAGCCTTTATCCATTCCAAGTCAATGTTGGGAGGATATTTCAATGGATTTTATCACAGGTTTACGTAAGTCCGAAGGAAAGAGTGTCATCATGGTAGTAGTTGATAGACTTACCAATTATGCACACTTTTGTGCATTATCTCACGCATTTAAAGAAAGTACAGTTGCCACTGCATTTATGGAAACAATTCAAAATCTACATGGAAACCCAAAGATTATTGTAAGTGATAGAGATCCCATTTTTACTAGAAATTTTTGGACAGAATTATTTTCTTGTTTGGGTACTCAATTAGCTCACAGCTCATCTTATCATCCTCAATCATATGGGAAAATTGAGATAGGGAACAAATGTTTGGAAGGATACCTTTTTTGTTTTGTATCTGATAAACAAACACAATGGGTCAAGTGGTTACCTCTGGCTAAATGGTGGTATAACACTTCCTTCCATACTACAGCAAAAATGACCCCATTTATGGCACTTTATGGATATAATCCACCATCCATCGCATCATCTTTAATAGAAAATTCCAAGGTTCAAGCAGCGGAAGATCACATCGAGCATGAACAACAAGTTCTCCAACTCTTAAAGGATAACCTAAATTTGGCACAAAATCGAATGAAACAACAGGTAGATCAACATCACAACGAGAGAATTTTTGATGTAGGAAACTAGGTATTTGTACAACTAAAAACATACAAATCAATGTCCCTCAAGCTATCTAAGAAGGATAATAAATTATCACCAAATTACTATGGTCCTTACAAAGTGTTGCAAAATATTGGTACTATGGCATACAAATTGGAGCTTCCTGCTTCTTCACGTGTGCATCCATTTTTCCATGTTTCATGATTAAAGAAGGTTATAGGTGGAAAAATTCCAGTTCAAACAATAACGCCAGAACTTGATGAGGAAGGAAAAATCATATTGGAACCTGAAGCAGTCACGAAAACAAGAAATCGACAGCTACGAAATCGATCAATTTCAGAGTATCTCATCAAGTGGAAGAACTTACCCACTGAAGATACTAAATGGGAGGATGAGAATTTTATACAAAAGCACCCAAAGATACTCAAGCGTTGAGGACAACACTTTTTTGAAGGAGAGGGGCATGTTAGGTCCCTAGATTACTAGTGTAGTCCCTTATTTTTGTTAGTGTAGCCCCATTATTATTGTTGTTGTGCCCCTGTAACCTCCATATTGTTATTATTTTTCCCTTACATTCTTATTGTTAGGTCGACTAGGATTATATTGTGACCCCATGGACACCTATATATAGAAAGGAGTTTTCTTCATTTGTATCATCCAAGAATTGTTCATTTATGTAATGTAAAGGAAGTTTCCCCCTCGAAGTGGCTTATTTCTAAGGCGTTGATCTCTCTTTTCTTCTATTTTTGGAGTTGGTTTCATAACACAATGAATGTAATGCCATTATTCGTAGCAAATATAATCAATGCAAAATTGGGTAAAATAGATCCACAGATCATTCAACTGGATAGGACTCTTGTCCACTTTGTTCGTGAACTCAAAGATGTGTTAATCCACTTATCATCTGACGGGCGAGTTCACCAATGCATAAACATAGTGATTGTGGACATACCAAAGGCATACAAACTTTTGTTAAGTAGGGACTAGTTAAGTAAGTTATAAGGATACTTTTCTATGGACTTGTCACACTTATGGATTCCATATAAGGGCATAAACAACTAGATTTGAGTGGATTCAGAAAGGTACATGAAACATAATGTCGCTCCCTTGAATGGAAAAAGCGAGCCAGTGGCTTTCGCGGACCTTGTTTTTGGAAATTGCTTCCTAGAGATACAACTGGGGTGTTATCTTGCACAGCCATCCCAGGTCCCACAAGAAACAAAGTTGGAGCTCCTTCCTAGACACAAAAAGCATCTGGATCTAGTTGCATTTTAATATGCTCCATGTAGAGAAAACACTTGATCTCGAGTTGCTTGGAATTCGAGTGCACAAACAACACAGCTGAGTATGAGGCCCTCATCTTGGGATTACAAAATTCCATTAACCTCAAGGTTGCGTCCTTAAAAGCAGTAGGTGATTCAAAAATTTTGGTTTAATAGATATGTCAAACCATACATTGTGTTTCACCTCATCTAAAGAGTTACCAACAAGATATATGTAGTTTAATTTTTCATTTCCAAGCTTTTAATGTTATTTCCGTTCCAAGACTACGTAACGCAGTTGTAGATGCATTAGAAAATGTTGATGCTAGGTTGTATGAGGGACGTATTTTCTATAGAAATTATTTATAAACCATCCATCCCTAATAACTTCACTAATTTACGCATTTTTAATGATGACTAGCAGATATTGTGCTTCATGGTGAACGTTGATGTGTTCAAATATGCAACTATCAATGAGGACAAGCACGAAAAGGAACTGTAGGATGCAACCAGCATGAGTAAAGGAAATCTCATCCCAAAGGGTGTGGTATTTTTAGAGAAGCTATATGACCTACAAAATCTCTTTCGGGGACCTGTTAATGCTAAAACCCATAGTTACATGCTATCGCATGAATATATTAACTTGGGAATAGACAAATACCTGAAATATTTCAATATTGGTACTCGTTGTACACCACAAGAGTGGTAAGCCTTTATCTACGTATTCAAGTTGTACCAAGATGTGTTCACGTGGACATATGATGAGCTAAAAACTTATGACACTGGAATCATTCAGCATGTGATACCAATAAAATAAGGGGCCAAGCCATTTCAGCAAAAACTGAGAAAATTACATCCGACGCTTGAACTCCTCATTCAAAAAGAGTTTAAGAAGTTATTGAATGATCGGATCATATACAAAGTGTGGCATGCTACCTGGGTTTCAAATTTGGTCCCTGTCAGAAAGTATGGGGAGATTTGTCTATGCATTGATTTCTAAAATATCATTCGCCCCTCGGCCAAGGATAATTACCCAGTGCCATCCATGGAACAAATTTTATAAATAGTATCAGGGTCTGAACTGTTTTCTCTAATCTATAGGTATTCAGGCTATAACTAGGTTATGGTCTCAGAACCTAACAAACTCAAGACCACCTTTTGAATGAAGTGGGGTATGTTCACATTTAAGCGAATTCCATTTGGGTTGGTCAACGCTGGTGTAACCTTTCAATGAGCTATGGAGTTCGCATTCCAAGAATTGATTTGGAAGTGCATGGTGGTATATATTGATGACATAACTATGTTTTCCAAACAGAGGTCATATCACATATGCCACTTAAAGAAAAATTTTGAGCAATGTCGAAAGTACGGGATAGCCCTCAATCCCAAGAAAATCATCTTCACAATGTCTGAGGGTAATATATCGGGCCACATTATCACGAAAAATGGTATTAAGGTATACCTAGACAAGGTAAAAACAATCACACAGTTTCCCTTCCCAGTGAACAAGAAGGCCATGTAGTCCTTCCTAGGGAAGATCAACTTCCTCTGTAAGTTCAACTCCAATTATGCTCAGGTTGTAAAACTAATACAGGAGATGGTGAAGAAGGATGTTATTTACAAATGGGATAAAAGTAAAAATGATGTGTTTTCCCGTATAAAACAAGTTATCGTAGAAGCACCCGCACTATAAATCACAGATTTCAACAAAAAAAAATTGTTCTACACCTTTTCTTCTAACACATCTCTTTCCGCCATACTCACAAAAATGTTACCTGAAAAATGAGCGGCCAATTTTTTTCCTAAGCGCAAGTCTACAAGGACCTAAGCTAAACTACCCCACCATAGAAAAATAGGCTCATGCAGTTTATAAGATGGTTAAGCACTTTCGGACCTATTTATTGAAGAATAATTACATTATCTTTTTTCCGCACCCAGTGGTTAGATCATTGCTTGTTTAAAAAGAGTTGGGTAAAAGGAGAGTGAACTGGATGACTGGTTTGCAAGAATATGATCTAGAAATCAAACTAGTTCACATTATCAAGGGGAATGGTCTTTGTCGACAAGCAATAGAAGAAGTTGAATCAAAACAAGAATAATATCCTTCAGGATGGGAGAAATAAATTGATATGTACACCATTGAGCGAGCCTCCCCACTACCAGCACAAATCCTTGGCATGCAGGCGTGCACCAATAACTTGAGCACAACATTGTGCCCTCCTATTTTTCCGCATGACAAAAGAGGTCACAAAGGTTTAAATAATTATCTTACTATTTGATGCATGGGGTTTTTTTAGAAATAACCATAACAGATTATTTCTCAGATGTTTGGATGCACATGATTCAGAAAATGTATTGCATGATCTCCATAGTGGACCAACCAGGGGACACTTTGTGGGAAACACAATGGTGCAAAAAATCATGTGGGTCGGTTTCTACTAGCCCACACTATTTAAATATGCTCATGTGTTGAGTGTGTGTTATACTCTTTCCACGACTATCTCCACATGTCAGGCAGGGGGCAAGATGGGGGTGGTAGCCCCCTTGCACGGGGTTCGGGGTAGTACCCCAAATTTTTTTTTTGGACCTTATAAGGTGGGTGAACCTACCTATGGTTTTTGGCATGATGGTTATCTATCCATGGTATTTTGTAGATCTGGTCAAGGGAACTATGGTTATGTTTTAATCCAAGGTTAATGGATTGGGGATTATGGATGCTTCGTCATGTATATATATATGTGTTATAACATTGAAATAAATATAATGAAAAATTAATATGGTATTCCCGGTTTTGGGATCTAAGAGAAAATCTCTGTGTATATATGTTTTATAATTTATGCTCTCATTATTATTTATTTTCTATTTTAAGAATTCATTTGCAGATAATTTTTGTACAGGGTTAAAACCTACATCATGATTACGTTCGTAAATTTCTAGTCTATCAAAAGTGTGCCAACAGAAACAAGAGGTCATCTGCCTCGCTACAGCCTATCGCAGTGGAAGAATTGTTTCAACAATGGGGATTGGATATTATTGGTGAAATATTCACATTCATCAAAGCAGCACCTTTACATTCTTATTGCTACAGATTAATTCACGTGGTGGACAAAATCAGTTCCACTCAAACACATGAATGATCAAGAGGTCATCAATTTTCTATAGTAGAACATAATTTTGAGGTTTGGTGTTCCTACTTCACTTGTTTTTGACAATGCAACATATTTCTCATTGTTAAATATTATGACTTTGCATTGGAAAATGGAATTGTATTGAATCAATCTACTAACTACAACCCTCTGGGGAATGGCCTTGTTTAATCCACAAATAAGAACTTGATATGCATCATTAAGAAGACCATATTCTCTGAGCAGAGGAATTGACACTTTAATTTGGTAAATGCTCTATGGGTTGATCGAGCATGCCTAAGCTTTCCTGAAACACCTCCCCTTACTTCCTGGCATATGGAAAAGAATCCATCCTCCCGCCAACTACTCTCCATCTCTCCCAAGAATCCCAAGGAAATCCATGTTCATTAGTGCAGCGTAGGATGGATACCCTTCATAAGCTCCAGGAGGCAAATTATATTGAAAGCCAAAGAAAAATTCTTGATTCACCAAAGTCATATCAAGTGGTGGTTCGACAAGAAATATGGAGGGAAGAATAAATTTAGTGTGAGCGACTTAGTCTTGAAGTGGGACAAAGCCCATGAGGACAAAGGAAAACACACTAATTTTCAATCCCTGTGGATTGGACCATAATTGTAAATGAGAAGCTTGACCAACACACCTATTTCCTTCAATCACTTGACTGGAATATTGAATCTCTCCCTATCAATGGCCAAGATCTCAAACACTACTTTCAATGAACATCAGGGGATGTGCCCTATGCTTGTACATAGTTTTATAAAGTTTTGTTTATTCTTGTTCTTATTGTTTGCCTTGTTCCTTGTTTTGTTTTTCATGTGAATAAGTTTTTTCCTCGTCCATGTGTTGGTTTCTGAGATTTTGTGTGGTTGAACTCTAAGGAGCCTTCTGACACTTCAACATTTATTTAGCCTTTGTTCTGCCTTCCTTGTATAGATTATGTCTTTGGCCAATGAATTTCTGATGGAAAATACGACCCATCCATAAGGATATTTTTGGGAAAGCCCTGAACTCGTGTCTATCCGGGAAAATTTGTACCCATGCTAGGCTCTTTTATTTTGGTTTTTCGTGCTTATCTAATCAGTAAAAAGGGAGAAGGAGAAAATATAAGCGATCAAAAATAAATCAGAGGAACTTATATACTTCTCTTAAGGAACAACCTCTCTTGCTCTCAATAACTTGGGATCCCTCTTCCACCCAAAATGAATAAGTTCCAATGCACAGTCCTCTTTTCAAAAAATAAATAAACGCGAAAGAAGAGAAAGGCTTCCTGCGCAAAGAGGTAAAAAAATCAACTCCATCAAGGTATTGTTTAGGCTCGCTAGAAGAGGAGCATTGTTTGTGTTCCTAAAGTGACTTCGTTGGGGTACTTTATAGGCCTGCTAGAAGTGGAGCAACACCAGAGATGAAAAACCTATACTCTAAAATATTAAACTCGCGAGCTTTACTACCATCCCCTGCTTAAAACATTGTGATAAAGTTGAATCTTTGTTGAGTTACACTAAAATGGGATGATGGGGACTTATTCTATTGACTAGTTAAGTGGGGAAACCAAAGTGATATGCACAATGACTCAATACTCCCCGAAGAGCCAATGCCTTGCACAAAAGAAGTTAATCGAGACAGAGAAGATAGAATTATACCAGTGTGTCACCAAGAGTTGTAACTGCTACAACCCCCTCAAAAATTTTGGCCTATACCAAATTTCAGAGCCTTCCTTGGTTTTGTTCATTTCTGCCGCAAACTTTTAGGTTCATTTTATTGATTTTCTTAAAGTGGTGTGATCACTTTCGCAAGATAAGAAAAGTGTCGTCTTTTGGCATGTTGGTTGTTGTATTGTATGTATGATCATATTCTAGTAGTCCCAAGAGGTGACCTTTTTGAAAATGAGTTGTTCTAACCTTCTAAGTATATGTCGCACTCATTTCCAAAGTTTTGAGCACCATCGCACAAGTGTCGTCACGGTCATCATAAAGTATATCTTTGGCATCGCACTTCTCATAACTGGTTGTAAAGGTGTCACGTGGAGGAGAATACTTTGTTTGAATTAGGGGAATTTTGAGGTCTAAAATGGACCTCCTAAGAAAATTATAAATAATAGTGGAAATAATAAAATAATATTAGATTTCATCATCAAATTTTAGAGGGGAAAAAAAAACTACTATAAAATAATAAAACTACTTTTTCAACTCATATTTTCAACTTATCTCCCTATGGTTTTACTCAAACTTCGAGCGGGAACACTCGTTGGATGCAAAATTTAATTCCTCATCCAAGGAGTACCCATGTTTCATACTTTCGATGGACCCTTCTACATGAAAAATGAGAAATACATGAAAAAACATTATTTCAATCACATTTTTCATGTATTTATCCTTTTTCGTGTAGTAGGGTCCATAGAAAGTATGCAACATGGGTACTCCTTGGATGAGGAATTAAATTATGCATCCAACGCGTAATCTCGCTCTAAATTTGAGCAAAACCTTAGGGATATAAGTTGAAAATACAAGTTGAAAAAGTAGTTTAATTATTTTATTATTTTTTTTATCTTTTTATGTATTTACCCCAAAAAGGGTGAATCATCACCCATGGTTGACATCATCATCTTGAATCCTATTGGTTCTTATAAAGTTTATTTTTCATTGTACATTTTTCTTAGGAGGCCCATTTTAGACCTGAAAAGTTCACTAATGGTATTTCATGGATGATCTATGTTATTGATTCATCGAGATATGATAAGTATGTGATCGCGGTCAAAGTTCATCATTGTTCACATCGATCTCACTAGTCCACACTTATTCTCTTTTCATAAAACTTCCAGACTGGACAACTTAGCTTCACTAGACCCCCCTAAGATACACACTGCGCAGTACCAGTCCTTAATTTGTGACGTTTATACTTGGCACTACGCACTGCGAAGTACCTGCCTCCCAAGACTACTTCATTGCGCAGTTTTTGTGACCAAGCCTTGACCTTGAACTCTAGAATTGAACAGTCATGGCCTTCGTCCCATCTTGAACTACACACTTAGTAACATCAAGCTTCAAGCTCATCTACTGAGCCCTAGAACTGTGCAATGCGCTATCACCCAAGCCTTTCTTGACACCCAAAACTCACAGTAAGTTCTCCCAATGCCCATCCCTGCAGCCTCTCCAACTAACTCCAGAAACTGCGTAGTCATGTCCCCCGATGTAGCTTGAACTGCGCATTGTGCAGTCTCAAGGCTTGGGGCTTCCTCTGTCCTTCCTGAACTATGTAGCTATGAAATCACTGAGCCTCCTTGTCTAGCCTATCACTTGTCCTGTGCTCAATTCATGGATCAAAATGCATCATATTAGGTTAGGGGTTTTCGGATTGATGTCGTCCTTTCATGAGTGAATTGTAGGAACAATTACTCTATCATGCCATGGAGAGATGATGAAGGAAGAGAAGAAGGAGGGAATCATGCTTAAAGACACTCTTACAGCTGAAATCACAAGATGATTGATTGATAAGAGAGTGAAAGGACACTAGTTTGGGATCACTATCCAAGACTTGATATCATTGAAGACTCCTTATAGAATGTGGAGGAGAAAAGGAAAGCTCTTTCATGAAGACACTCAACTCTCAGCAGCAGCAGCACTAGCTTGACATTTCCATTTCATCAAGCAGTCCATGTCAGTAGTGTTATTTCATGTCATGTCATGAGTGGTCATATGCTACATCATTATTTTATATCATGTCTATTGCAATCAAAATGTATTGTAAAGTGGAATTCCAAAGGACACACATGAATGTAAAGATTCATGTAAGTTTAAAAGTCACGGGAAGTCAAATAATCATGAGGTTAATCAAAGAGTTACCCTTGGTTATATATACTCCCTTGGTGTATGAGCAACATATTTTTCACCTTGGCTCCACCCACGAAGCAATAGAGATATAAGCTAGTTATTTTATGGAACACTAAGTGGCTCCAACGGTCCACTATTGGAGCTAGTAATGTTCATTGTACATGTGTGTATTGGAAAGTTTACTTAATAATAGAAGCTTTATAAGGGAAACAAGTTCTTCATGCATGCACTATGAATGTTTATAAGATTATTCTATGGGTGTTTGTATTTCATGTTTTCTTTCACACGTACTAATATAATTGAACTATTTTGGTTATTTTAGTACTTATCTTGTTTAGAATGTGTTTTAATGGTTTTTATTGTTGTCCCATCCTCGTGGACTATTCCACAGGATATTAGGCAGATCTTTCTCTTTTATTGGTTGTAATTATCGTCGCATCTTATGTGGACTTGTCTGTTGGATGTTAGACGGATCCTTCGGTTCATGTTTGTCTCTTCCTAGGTGGTACTATTACCTCTCTCTTAGAGGCTCACTTATCTCTCTCCCACGTAGTTGTTTCGGCGAAAATCACCCTAGAGGTTCGTTGGGTTACAACCTCCACAGAGAAGGGGCATGCTACCTAAGAAGGACTCACACAACCATGCATGTTCAGAAAAACTAAATAGAGTAGATCAAGGAAGTTACCCGTAGGTCCTACGGTTGAAGCAGATCCCGCGGGGTCCAAACCCCCAGCAACCGTCCTTCCTTCTTAACCTGAAAGACAAGAAGAAACAAGCACGAAGAACTGGTTGTACAACATATATCTACTCTAAATGTTAAGTGAAATTCATATAAAATATCAGATAAATCATAATGAATGCTTAAATAACAATTTTCTCATATATGTAAGCAGACACTAACACGTATATTTCGGGAACAAGATGGTACTTCTATATTATAAATAGCATGTACAAAAGTAACGAGTGGAGAGATCACCTGAATCCTTCCACGATCTTCGAGAAGACCGTCGTCCGGATCCGTCCCGCCCTTGCCTCGCTAAGACTCCTTCCAAACTGGTGCATACGAGATTACATATAGGGAGATGAGCATCTCAAGGAAACAAGGGTTTCCTGTAATGAACTGGGAAAGTGCATGAGGCACGGGGAATCAGACTTAGATAGGGAATACCAACAGAGTATAATATCAATAAATTATGTCTCTCCCTTAGGCCATACACATGAGGGGTTTTTATACTCCCTCCAAGTAGTTTCAACAGTTGGAAATAGTTGGCCACGTGCTGGGGTGGTTGAACTACCTGAGTAACCATCAACCCAGCCCGAAAATAGGGAATTTTTATATATTTTTTCATAATTTTAATGGCATACGTGGAAAAGTGCAGCTGGACTCGCGTATACACGCGGAAAAGTACGGGCATAATCGCGTATGGGGATTTTTACACTGTTTTTAAGTGAATTTGTCCAAGTCTGTAGGAATGGGTGCCCAAATCCATAAAAGTAATCATGAATCATATGAAGGTGAGAAATGATACAATAATAGATGCCCCCTAATATATGAGGTCAGAAGGGGTACATGATGGCCGAAATGTATTATGCACATAGAAAGAACTTCGCAAGGACAAGAGAGGACTTCACCAGATTTCAGCCTGCCAAAAACCAATGAAAGAAAACAGAGAGTCAACTCATGCTAAGGCGGGCATACCCATGCTCATTCCAAAAATACATCATATAGAAAGTAGTGAATGGATCCAACATGTATACAAGTATAGCTGAACTGAAATTTCACAATGAATCATCTGAGCATGGCCCGGAAGTGTAAGTTTGAATCAATGTCCAAGTATCACATATAGAAAGCTGATCAAGGATGGTGCAACTGGATGTCTGATCATATAAGTAACTGAATCTCCAAGTACCGAATCATAAGAGGTGGAACAAACGGTACAATCACGCAACTCGGGAGCCAACATATAAGATGCTACTGTACTGAACTGCAACATATAAGGGTGGATGGCATCACTGGAAGAAACTGAATGGACTGTCAAAAGTGAACCGAAAAATGCTGATGCAACCCGAGGTCTTCACCGATCACTATGGCACAATTCTACACAATGGGAATAAATGAGCTGAAGTTGACCATGTGAGAAATCGTTGGATTACCGGTCAATGATGTATACCATTAACCAACACGAGACAACCCACCGATAATGAAAATGAGTGTCAAGGTGCCCCAGTACAATCTAACAAGTGTGAATGAATAAGTTGAAGTCAAACACTTGAAATAATCTACCAATCAGGAGGCAATGATGAATCCCCACTGTCGATAGCGAAGAGTCTGCCACTGATGACTGCAAACCCTAAGGTACTGACAAAAAGACTCTAGACCTTATTCCCAGAGCAATGAGTTGGAGTCGATGGGAAAAGATCTGTTGGAAGGAAGGCATTAAGGCATCCCACATCAGTCCAGCGCGAGTGTAACCCGCAGGCCAAGATTTGGAAGGAATCGGACGAAGTAGAGTGATGGAACCAAAACCGAAGTACGTTTACGACATGCACAAGATGAAGCTAGCGCACGGAAGAAACCCTCTGAACCAACCAATAATGAAAGCTGACACAGAGGCGAGAAATCCACCGATAGGGTCAAATGGAAATCAAGGTACTGCACGAATCCCAAGTGTGATAATGTGTGCGGACGTCGAACACAGGGGAAACCACTCAGTCAAAGACCCATAATGATGATCAAATGCTGAGCACAAGGTCACCTATCAATGATGGAAATAGGGCCAGGGTGCGGCTCTAGGTTTGCTCTGAGAGCAATGTGTCGTAGTCGATAAGAGACAAACCCGCCGGCAAGAAGTCAATGGGGACCTTCTCAAACCAGCACGAGCAGAAGACCAAAACATCTGATGTGATAGAACATGATACTGACAAGACCGGGAAGGCCGACGGAATAATGAGTCAAGAGACACCGCAGAATGGCCGACTCAGGCTAGACTTCCCTTGAACAAAAGCACGACTCTGTGATGACCATGGCAGTAAAAAGTGACACTGTATAAGTCTGTCTTGCAGGAGGCAAAACAAACTCTCCATATGATTGGAAGAGATAACCAATCGGGGGAGAACTGACAAGTGAAACATGGTAAAGGCTGAACCTAGGTCAAAACTAAAACCATCCCAAATGAAGGAGATATATATAAGTATATGTGCTTTGTTCAAGGGTGACAAACTGACTCTGTACTGCCATCAAAACAACGAAGATACATCCCGTTCCCGCTCTTTTTGTTATATTTGATTTTTTTGTCTTTTTCATATAATAAGCCTGAAAAATAATAAAAGAATGCTATGGCACAATGGATAGAACGAGTATCAAAAATCAGATGCACTAGTTCCTGGGATTGGAACAATCCTATGCTCAATGCAAGGTGGTGAAAACTGGTAAGCGATACTCAGAGGAACGTTCCATCCATGGGTAAAAGGTGTCAAGTCGTGATAGCTAAGTGCATGCAATGGTTAACTTGCACAGAGAGTCAAGGTCAAAAGTTGGCTTAAACATCGAGTCCAAATGAAGTCGGCTAAAGGCCAGGATAAACAAGCAGCCAATATGCAATGCAGTAATACAACTTAACGACACCAGGAAGCCTCTAGGGTAAAAGCCAAAAAAAATGATAGTGATGAAGGAGAAGAATGAAGCTTCAACACATAAGACATGGCGGGACTAAAGAGGACTCCCGAGCCTACATAAAACGCAGCATGGGCAACAAGTGATAGTGAAGAACTAACTAGGAAGCCCATGTAAAGGAAGGCTCTACCATCAAGTCATGATTAAATAATCGGCGAGTGAAATGGGTGTAATACTCATGACCTGATGGGATCGACCCTAAGGCAAGTGATCAGTATGGAGGCTAGTATGCAAGATGCAACAGAGAGTGATTTCCCTAACCTATATGCCAGTGAAGATCATATACCGGCCGTGACGAGTCGGTAATCATGGATCAAAAACCGGGAAAAAATTCAAAATCGTCAAAATGTACCTGAAAACATACCAAACTGGGCACTTCCAAGCATTCGAGTTATGCAGCTTAAGATAAATCGAAAAAATGAGCATAACAAATTTTTGCGAAAATTTTCAACTTTTTAGGCATAAATAGACAAATTACCTCATATTTGGTTCATTATTACATAGCTGATTTGGAAAAAGAGCTCTGGAGAAAAAAAATTCTTTCGTCAAATCAGGAACAACCGACCGTCGAATCGCGCCGAAATTTCAGGTAGGCTCCTCAATCATCCTTGCAAATCATTTTGTTCGTTTGGAAATTAAAATTAAGTGAATTTTACCCTTAAAACCCTTGCTAAAAAATGTGTACTTGCGCATACGCGAGTTCATTACAGGCAAGTCGCGTATACACGCGACTGTGCAAAGAAAAAGTCGCGTATGCGCAGGTCTGAAACTTAAAAAGCGTGGCTAATGCATGATTTAATGAAATTTGACAGGATGACAATCTCATGGAGAGAACGTGAGCATAGCGCAATTGACCAAGAGGTCATGCAAGATCGAGCAGCGCAAAATATCCTTCGGAATTGCGGATTGTTCAAATTCTTTAAAATGCCAAATATGAAAAGCAATCCTCGGTTGCTAGAAATGCTCGTGAATTACTGGGAACCAGACCAAGACTATTTCATGATAGATCAGATGCCAATACGCATTGAAGTGGAAGACATATACTTTATTACTGGACTCTCCCGGAGAGGAGAACCAGTAGACTTGCACGGGAAGCCCCTGGGAGGGTTAACCGTGGAAGACTATGTCCACGTGTATTGTGTAGAGGGTTCCAAAAAGGTTGGAACTTAGATTTCAATTAAAGATTTACGGGATTTGCACATGAAAATCCTCCTTTTCACCATCGGCAGAGTGGCAGGATCTGCCTCCCTACATCAGGCGTCCAGGACGCAAATGAGCATAGCAGTAGAATGTTTGACTCATGTGTATGATTGGTGCACAACCCTTTTACTGAACATGAAACAAAAGTTGACCTCAATCCGCCAAGCAAAGACCAAACACTTTGGCTACGGTACAATTTTGACAACATTCTTCTTTGAGAAGATACCAACATTGAGACCCAGAGTTATCTCTACCATCAGTAGCCCGCGGGACCCAAGAATTGCCCGTTGGGCGGACATGATGAAGAGATTGGGGGGTAGTGAAGTACCCCGGACCACATGGGACGATGAGTTCTTCCTTTGGTGGGGAGAACAAATCATCGCAGTGGACGACTATCCCTATGCTGGGATGGACTTTCGTGGAGATCCAGATCTAGTTCTTCCACCAGGCACAGCATGGGGCACAGTTGGTAAGTTTGCAAAAAAATTTGACTTATATAATTTTTTTTGGATTTTTTTAAATATGTATGAAAAAATGAAAAACAAACATGTTTTTGATTGGATTCATAATGACTGACAATTTAAAATGATCATGATTCAGATGTTGGACCAGTTCGACCTGAGGGTCTCCCACGCCACAAGCGCCGCAGGGGCGAAGCAGATACTGTGGATTCAGATAGGCCTCTCTAGGCTGTGCAGAGGAATTTGGAGGGACTAACCCGCCAAATACCTATGTCTGCTGTGGAGGACCTGCTGGAAGCCATCCAGAGACGGGTGGTAGGAGTGCCCCGAGACTGGGTTAGATTATTCCGCCGAGTTGCCACCGCAGTCACGTTCTATAGGAAGACGACTTCTGGGCAGGGACCTCAGGAGTAGACAGATATTATGTATTAGATGACTGTATATTCTTTTTTGAGACTGAACATGATGGGGGCATAAGCCCAAGTTTTGTATGACCTTATGGATCCAAATTTTGTAAAGTTTTTGAACACTCTGATGATATATATACAGCGATATTTGATGTGATGTGATAAATATATCAAAATGTATGATGTTTTTGATGATTAAAATTTATTGTATGGAATGATTAATATGCCAATCTAATGCTTGATTAGCTAATGAGTCAGCAAACCAATTGTCAGCTCGAGGAATATGAATGAAAGTTAAAAATTTAAATGACCTTTGTAACAAACGTACCCTCAAGAGCAATCGTAATAAAAATGGATCTCGTACCCGATAAGTATTGTTCAACTGCGACACCACCAGCTGAGAGTCCAAGAAAACTACCAACGAATCAACACCCAAAGATATTGCCTCCGAGAGTAGATGAACAACTGCAGTGTATTCTGCTATATTATTGGAAGCAAGACCAATGAAACCCCTCTTGATACTAACAGCTGACCGGATGGATAATGAAGCACCCAAGCCGCGGAAGCTAAGTTCCGGGTGTGTCTACTAGCACCATCGGTGAAACCAAAATGACTCATGACATCCAACACAACCTGCCAAAGCAGATCAAAAACATCACCACCTCATCAAAAATCGAAAATCAATCAGATATGTACAAAGCAAAAAACTACTATATACAAAAGCAACATGCCAGGCCGAAGCCTAGGCATAATACTTCTTCAAATAGAGCCCATTTCGGGGCTCCGGCAACTCGTTCCCTTTGAAATCAACCAAGGTGTAAGCTCCTTTCTTAAGGAATTTTTTAACGATATAGGGGCCATACCACATAGACTTAAACTTTCCGGCCCCCAGGGCATCTTTTTCTTGGGCATAGACCAAAACAAGGTCACCTTCCGAAAAGACCCTAGGCTTGACCGCCTTATCGTACTGAACTTTTACTCGGTTTTTATGCGCTTCATTCATCGTGGTGGCATCTCGATGCTACTCATCGAGATGTTCCAGATGAAGAAGCCATTCTACCAGACTAGAAGTGTCAGGAAGAAGTTCAACAGCTAATTTAAGAGAAGGAATCTCGCATTCAACAGGAAATACGGATTCAACCCCGTGCACTAGCTGAAACGGAGTAAAGCCAGTTGCAGTTTTCACTGACGTCCTGTATGCCCAAAGTGCAGGATATAGCATAATATGCCAGTTGGATCTAGCTTTATCAATTGTCCTTTGAAGAATTGTCTTCAAGGATTTATTCATGGCTTCCACTTGCCCATTGGCCTGAGGATAATATGGAGATGAATGCTCTTGCCGGAAACCCAATTTGAGAGCCAACTCAGCCATCATACTATTCTGAAAATGACTGCCATGGTCAGTGACAATATCTCTAGGTATACCAAAACGAGCGATAACCTGGTTGAAAAGGAACAAAGCTGCAGTCTCACCATCGTTCCCAAAAGTAGGCATAGCCTCGACCCACTTCGTAAAGTAGTCTACTGCTACGATAATGTACTTGTGACCTTTTGCCGAAGGCGGGTTACAAGTAGTATAATCCATACCCCACTTTGTAAAAGGTCCGACAGTAACGACTGGAAAAAGCGGAGCTGGATGAGCGCGCATTTTTCGAGTATACACTTGACAAGGATGACACTTCTTGACCGATTCAATACAATCTTTGAAAATCGAGGGCCAGAAGTAGCCAGCACGCAAAATATTTTGGGCTGTAGCAAGCCCTGATAAATGACCCCCACAAGCTCCTCCGTGAGAATCATTAAGCACAGCCTCAGCTTCTTCGAAAGTTAAGCAGCGTCTTAGGATTGAATCAACCCCTCGACGGTACAAAGCATCACCAATAATCAGATAATTCTTGGCTAAGTGACGCAGCTTACGACGCTCATCTTTCGAAAAAGTGGAGGGAAACTTCGCAGTCTGGAGATACACAATGATATCCCCATACCAAGGATCCTGTGAAGAGATAAGAAACAAGTGTTCGTCCGGAAAGGACTCATCATAGATCATCTCCTCTCCACAGGGCAACTCGGAGATCAATTCCGCAAAAACTAATGATTTCTTGGATTTGGCAGACATGAACTCAAGATCAAATTCCTGTAAAATCACAATCCATCTATTGTATTTGCCCCCAATCACTCGCCTGTTGAGGACAAACTGAAATGGATTAGCAGCTGCCAAAACATAAGCTTTGCGAAGAATAATGTAATGCCGGAGTCGCTGCACAGCATGAACTGCTGCTAAGGCTAATTTTTCTATCGGAGTGTACCTGAGTTCAGGTCCTACCAATCCTCGACTTAGGTAGTAAATAACATGCTCTGCAAGAGCATCATCTTCCTAAACCAGAACCATACCGATAGTAGATTCTGCTGCTGCCAGATACAAAAGGAAATCTCTGCTATAATCAAGTGGACTCAATAAAGGAGCAGAGTTCAATGCTTTTTTCAAAGCATCGAATGAGCGTTGAGCGTAGTCGTCCCAAAGAAAAGGAACTCCTTTCTTCAACAGTCTCATAAATCCATTTGTGACTTCAGCATAATTGACGATAAATCTCCGAAGAAAATTAGACTTCCCTTGAAGACTTTGAAGCTGACGAATTGAGGACGGGGGAGGCAACCAAAGTATTGCCTCAACCTTAAAGGGATCTACCCTTATCCCTTCCCTAGACACAATGAATCCCAATAGCCGACCGGATGTAACCGCGAAAACGCACTTGTTCAGATTCAATCGAATTTTATAAAAACGACATCTTTCAAATATTTGCCGAAGGTGACCAGGATGATCCATCCTCTTTCGAGAATGAGCAGCTAAATCATCTAAGTATGCCTCGATAATTTTCTTGATGTCATGGAAGGCGTAAGACATGGCCCACTGAAAGGTAGCCCCAGCATTTTTAAGACCAAAAGGCATCTTCTTATATGCAAATGTACCCCAGGGACAAATAAAGGCAGTCTTATGTTGATCTTCAGGACGGATAGTAATTTGATTGTATCCGGAGAAACCGTCCATGAAGGAGAAAATCTCATTACCGGCACACTCGTCAATGATCTGATCGATAAATGGTGTGGGGTAATTATCTTTAGGACACGCTTTATTTAGGTCTCTGAAATCGATGCACACTCGAATCGTTCCTTGCTTTTTATCTACGAGAACGGGGTTTGAAACCCATTCAGTCAGAGGAACAGGGAAAATGAATCCCGCCTTAAGAAGCTTTTCAACTTCAGCTTTGATAGCTGCTGCCTTCCTAGGATTGACCAGACGAAGTTTTTGCCTCACCGGCTTAGCTTTTTCATACGTCTTGATCTCATGTTGGACGATGGTAGATTATTCTGGGCATTCACTCTAAGACCAGCGAAGTCTATCCTATACTCTTTAAAGAGCTCGGTGTAAATTTGAACCTCTTCACGGGAACATTCGAAGCTCCAATGAAGACATTCCTAATAATATTAGGATCCACAAATGTTCACGGGGATAGTAGGAAGTCAGTATGTTCCCTTGACATAAACTGTGTTGGTCCCAGAGGGTTTTCAGGCGGGTGAACGGGGACCTTGGGGGACGGAGGACTCGGGCTTTCTGACAACCGCTCAAATCGGGTAGGAAGTAAAGGCCAGGTCTCTGCAATAATCCCAGTTATCTGTCCATCTGTGGCTTCTAGGATGGCCTCTTGAGATGGAAGAGTGGTATCAAGGAAATCCTGGGCAGAAGAAGAACTAAGTGTCCAAGCCAGAGCCACATCTCCATCCAACTCTTCCGGTGAAAGAGGAGCTGGGATGGATTCTGCAGAGTCAACAATAGACTGATAAGCAATCTCAGCTGCAGAAATAGGAAATGCCATTCCACCCACTTGACCTTCTGCTAATGTGGCAGTAGGGGAAGGTAAGGTCCAAGGGTCCGAAAAATAATGAGTTCTGAAGAACTCTCTTCGAAGGGGAGCCTTGGAGGATGAAATAGCATTAATATGCACCGTAGGAGGAGGAAGATCGAAAGTACCCATCAAGGAAGAATACATTCCAACTCATAAATTCTCAACAGGCCCCTTAGTATTATCCAACTTCGGAACAAATGAGTCAGAAGACGCATTCAGGTCTACAGGAGGACAGTCCAGTTGATCCACTGTAACGATCCTCCCTTCGTGGGGGAAACATACAATCCGAAATAATGAGGATGCAATGGCATCCATCTCATATATCCAGTTCCTCCCCAACAGAAGGTTGTAGTCCAAGGCTGCATCTACTACCTCAACCTCTATATTGACGGTTTTTCCCCCAACACAGATGGGAAAAGCCGGGACAATACCATGGGGTCTGTGAGAATGACCATCGAACGCAGTAAGAACAGTGCTAGATGGAACAGCTTTGGGAGATCCAAGTGTCTTCTAGCATGCGAGAGACATCACGCATGTGGAAGCACCCTCATCAACGACCGTTCGAAAGATATTGCACTTCCGATACGACGATTTAATATGAAAAGCCATGTGATGAGGAAGTCTCTTCTTAAAATTATTCATATCAAAAGTAATCAGAAGAGAATTTTTTGGATCAATAGCCCCAATGGCAGTGAGCAAAGCACTGCGCTGAGTCGGACAAGACTGGAGTACCTCTAAAGCTGACATAGCACAAGCACTCTGCGCCAGATCTTCTACAATCGAGTAGTTCTGGGCAGCCCTCGCATTTGGATTAATCGTTGACCGCTTAGAATATGCTTTGGGCATCTGAGGCATAGACTCAACAGTAGGCTTCGTAATGTGAAGTGGCTCAGTAGCATCGGGAACTTCCTTAGCTTTCGAAGACTCTTCTCCCCCATAATCACGGGATCTCGTCGCGATATCCGCGTGAGCACTCATCATAAAAATGTTCGATGGAATTTCCCCTTCATGGGTGCCCCCAGAGGAAGCCCCAGGATTTTGGTTCACGCCAACAACTAATTGCTGCCCTTGGGGAAAAGGGTTTGTTAACACAGCCTGGGAACTAGAAGAACCCTGCTGCGCTAACAAGCGCTGAGCATCCTGAATTTTAGGGCAAAGGTGTGTGAGATGGTCTCCAGCACAAAGCTTGCATGGAAACTTCACTTTCTTCTTCTCCTTTTGACCCTCACCAACACGCTCGTTGGTTTTATTTGCATTACCCTTCCCGTTCTTGCCCTTCTTCTTGTTATTTCGTCCCTTCTTCTTCCCATCGGATTGTTGATTTCCTTTGGAATCAGAAGCTTGGACAGCATTTATGGACAAAGACTAGGAAGGCAATGACTCGCCAGGCACAGCCTGACTAGAAGGAGCAGGTTGAAAAGACAACTGATGCAGTTGATTAAGCAGGCTGGCTGCACCACTATTGATCGATCCGACAAGCCCATCACCATGCGGACCAGGCTTAGTTTTCGACAAATCTAATTTGGAGCGAGGAGAATTGGGAAAATATTTATAAAGGACCCCAGACTGAGAATAGATCAGTTCCAGCTGTTGGGCTCTAAAAATGGCCTGCTCCTCAGAAAATACCCCAGATAGGGATACATCTTTCGAAATATCTGACTGCAGGGATTTGAGAAACCATTCAAGAAGTAATTCACCTGGAATATGAACTTTAATAAGCCTCTTCCTTCTCCTCCATTCCTGAATGTGATCAGAAATGTGAGTTGCCTCATCCTGCTTAAAATTAGCCAGGAGTTCAGTCCCAGCCTCATATCGGACAGGCAACTGAAAATGGTTTAGAAATGTGACAGCCAGTTCTCCAAATGTAGCGAAACTGCCCCCAGTTAGCTCGATATACCATTTGGCAGCGTTTCCAGTTAGGGTGCGTTGAAATAATCTCAACCTAATCGAATCATCGATCAGGGAGTTCGAAGAACACCATAAGTGGAAAGTGGTGATGTGGTCAGCCGGATCCTCCCCATTCTTACCTTCAAATTTTGGAATATCTGAAGGAATTTTGGTCAAGACCGGAGGCCACCCCGGACTATAACGAATCGGATCATTAGTCAACTTCGACAGATCTGGCAAGTTCAACGTTGCCAGAAAAGGTAAGCGAGGCGGAGCCTAAGGATTCCATCCTTGATGGGATGGATTCCCAACATTCTGAAAAGAATAGCCTGGATTTGATAAGGCAGCAGGTTGCCAGAAAGGACTCGTAGAAAAAGGAGAAGAACCTCCTCCCAACGTAGAGTTACCAAAGCCCAGACCAATTCCCCCCGCTGAAGTATTGAATGAAGAGGAGAGCCCCTGATAGGGGTTCCAGGCATTAGAAAGAGGAGAAAAGGTCTGGTAAGCACTCGACGAAGGGAAAGAAGCATTCCCTTGATGACCTACGTAAAACTGATTCCCTACCCCTGCTGTAGTAAACACAGGATTCCACCCTGTAAAAGTAGTCGAAGTTTGCCCCCCAGACCAAGGGTTGAAACTCTGGGTCTGGGACGTAAACGGAAACGACCCTAAAGAAGGATTGGAACTAGGAATGTGTCCAGTCCCAAAGGGGAAACCCTGAAAAGAAGCTGATCCACTAGCCATAGAAGACATGGGTGTAGATCCAGCTGCAGTAGCGGAAAAGGAAAAAGAGGGATTCCCACTAGAGGGCATCCCTGAACAGAAGGGACCAGAATGAGAAGCATGTGCTTGGGTGAAACCAGAGCCAAACACAGCAGCACTAGAAGAAATCGAAGATAAAGCAATAGTGCCCCCTCCTTCAACAGAAGCAGGGGTCTGAATGCCTACAGCACTCACGGCAGAGGCTGCGTTCCCAGTCGTGGCCATCGAAAGATATGAAAGATACGGAAGATCTTCCGGTCTCTCAGACTCAGGTCCGATGTACTGAACAACGAACGGATAGTCAGGAGGAAGAGGAGATAGACCTGTCGTAGGAGGCTCAGGTACGTCTTCAATTTGAAAATCTTCTTCCTGAGGAAATAAAACTCGCGAGGTGAGCGGAACGCTCCTCTCGGAACCGACACCAGAATCAGCTATGAAACCTTCAGACCTTTGTGGAGGATCTCTCTCCACTGCGTCAGACGCCACAGGGTGGTAACCACCTGCTAAATCACTCCTACGCCTTCTCGAAGAAGGCTCTGAACTCTCGGGAGATAACCCCCGGATTCTCCTCGAACGTCGAGGCGCTTGATCAGCCACTTTTATAGATTTATTAAATTAGACTCAAAAAAGTGAAAAGCTAGGCAAGCTAGGAGCAAAGAGCACTCTCTAAAATAAAAATCCCTGAGAAACAACAAGCAAACAGCCTCCAAGTATTTCCGCTCCGGGTGATGAGGACCGGACACCAAAATACAGGAAAGCGAAGTATAGGGCCTTCCGAAAGCAGTCTGGGATGATTAGGGCCCAGAACAACTAGCGAAGGTATCAGAAACAGTTACGCCGACCTCCTAACGACGGCCTTTGCTGGCTCAAGCACCCAAGCTTCGCAAGGGCACCCCCCAGAAGTACTGCTGAAAGTGATGCGACGTCTGCCTCAGGTACCACGGGTATTCCCCCCCGCAGTCACCTGTGTGGAACCTAGGAATGGCAACTATGGGCACCAATCCGTGTCAGAAGCCGGAAAAAACGGTCTTGAGGTCAGATTCAGCCAATCGGAGAGGGGGTATCCCTCTTCTCAGCCTTCACTTCCCCTCGCGCTTGACTCTCTGGAGGAGAGATTTCCTGGTCCACCTAACGGAGTTGGATTTCGCTCAATTAATCAACTTCTATGTTTTGTTTGAGCGGCCTTGGAGAGTTAACTCTCCACTCACCTAATCCAAGGCCCTACAACCTAGCTAGTTGGTGTATGACACTTAGAAAACTTGCTAGTTGATTTTAAGTTATATCGCTTATTTTAATGGGCTGTTATGTTAAGTCACAAGGATATGGAGATGAAACTTATGGTGTTTTGACGCAAAAAGAAATTAATAAAAACTTAACTACATGCAAATGCAGTTATTTGTCTTTCGATGAAAAGCAATCTCTACACGGGTTCTACGAGATTAAAAATTGTATTTTTTCTTTTCAAATAGCAAACTCACGCTCACAAAAAATATGAAATTGACTAAATGTTTAAATGCACCTAATGCAAATCACTACAAGCATGCAAATCCTAAGATGCAAATCTTCTAAAGCAGAGTGAAATTTCCCAAAAAGTCCTTCAGTTTTAACTTGTCTTGGTTGTCCAGAAAGCTAGTTCCCGAAATCAAGAACTCTTAATATGAAGACACCAAAGATGCTTAAAAACAAGAAGAAGAAATGAATGACAACTCCCTTCCAATTATCAAGCCAAAAACTGAAAGCAAGAAACCTCACAAAAGCTTCAAAAGATATGGCAAAACTAAAATGAAAATGCAACAAAAAAAGAAAATAACAAGAGAAAAAGTTTTTTGAGCCTTTGAAATGCAAAAACAAAAAGCAAAACAAATGTTTTTTGAGCTTTTTAGTTTTATAGAGAAAGAGCTCGAAAAGACCAAGCAAAACTATCAAAATCCAAACCAAACAAGACTGAATTTCAAGCACAAACTTCAACAATGCTCCAAACCTTATAAAGCTAACTAGTAGCAAGATCAATAAGAACAAAAGAAGACAAGAAAACTCAGCCACTCAGCCTAGAAGAATAGTATAAACTTGCCGCAAAAAAAAACTTCGAAGAAGCAAGAAAAAATCTTCAAAAGTTGCAACAAGACCTAGCCTACTGAACTCAAGAAAACCAATCGAGAAATGAGCAAAAATCGTAGTGCCAAGCAAAACACAAAGACAGGAAAGAGTAAATGAGCAGGAGCTCTCTGTTATGATAAAGCAGAACAGCCAAGAATGCTCAGAAAGCTATGTTGGTACTCAAACCAGAAGTGCCAGCACCAGAAACAACACTTTGCCAAAAAGACTAGTTTTCAATCAAACGAAAGAGAGAAAAGACAAAAGACCACCTTCTTCACAATCCAGAGAGTGCAAAGACACTATAGGGACAGGTCTCCACAGCCAGAAAGGACCAAAAAGTTAAGGAATCCAAAAATTCAAAATCTACCTAGGTATACGCTACTTCACAGTTTAGCAACCAGCGTGCATACACGACTGTTCTAACGGAAACTCGCGTATACACGGGTACCTTTAGAAAAACTTGCGTGTATACGCAACTGTGTGCAGAAAAAAGCGCGTATACAAAGGTAAATAATGAAAAAAACAAAAGGGACAAGCCTGGATAAGAAACCAGGACTTCAGATTGACTAATAAAAAGTAAACTGGACTGCAAATGAAAGTTAAAATTGTCAGCAACCTATCAAACAGCTGAAACCACCCAACAGGGGAGTCACAAGAATGTGATCCCCAGCGGAGTCACTAGTTCTGTTTCAGGGAAAATCACCCTAGAGGTTCGTTGGGTTACAACCTCCACAAAGCAGGGGCATGCTACCTAAGAAGGACTCACACAACCATGCATGTTCAGAAAAACTAAATAGAGTAGATCGAGGAAGTTACCCGTAGGTCCTACGGTTGAAGCAGATCCCGCAGGGTCCAAACCCCCAACAACCGTCCTTCCTTCTTAACCTGAAAGACAAGAAGAAACAAGCACGAAGAACTGGTTGTATAGCATATATCTACTCTAAATGTTAGTGAAATTCATATAAAACATTGGATAAATCATAATGAATGCTTAAATAACAATTTTCTCATATATGTAAGCAGACACTAACACGTATATTTCGGGAACAAGATGGTACTTCTGTATTATAAATAGCATGTACAAAAGTAACGAGTGGAGAGATCACCTGAATCCTTCCACGATCTTCGAGCAGACCGTCGTCCGGATCCGTCCCGACCTTGCCTCGCTAAGACTCCCTCCAAACCGGGTGCATACGAGATGACATATAGGGAGATGAGCATCTCAAGGAAAAAAGGGTTTCTGTAATGAGCCGGGAAAGTGCGAGAGGCACGGGGAATCAGACTTGGATAGGGAATACCAACGAGAGTATAATATCAATAAATTCTCTCTCTCTCCCTTAGGCCATACACATAGGGGGCTTTGGGTTTATACTCCCTCCAAGTAGTTTCAACGGTTGGACGTTGTCACGTCTTCAGGGTGGTTGAACTACACGAGTAACCATCACCCAGGCCCAGAAAATAGAGATTTCTATATATTTTTTCATAATTTTAATGGCATACGCGGAAAAGTGCAGCTGGACTCGCGTATACACGCAGAAAAGTACGGGCATAATCGCGTATGGGGATTTTTACACTGTTTTTAAGTGAATTTGTCCAAGTCTGTAGGAATGGGTGCCCAAAGCCATAAAAGCAATCATGAATCATATGAAGGTGAGAAATGATGCTATAACAGTAGTATAAGAACCTTGAAATGCTAGCAATTGGGCATTCACTAGGAACACCCCCTTACTTTTCAAAAGTACATATGCATCCCTCTCTCTTGCTAATATTCAGAGCTAAGGCAAATCTTTAAGAATATGGCAGCCAAGCCTTTATTCCATATGGGACTCCTACACAAAATGGTGTGATCATGTCTAGTTGGGACTTCGTATTGGGGAGATCCCCTGAATTTTGGTGGATCTAACACCGTCAACGTATATAAAAATAGATATTTGGCCTAGCATTGACTACATACATTAAGGAACCAATCCACTATTGATACAATGTATGATCAACCAACTTAGATCTTGAAGTATAAAGCTTCCTCCTGTTGTTTTCCATTGGTTTATATATCAACCTGCAATCATACATATTAAATCTCTTTAATATTTCCATTTCATATTAATTCCCTTGTCCCATGAGTACCTCACCTGCACACTACCACGCCTCTAATCCCACAAAATAATGCATCAACCTAGTTCCCTTCATTTCAAACTCTAAAGAAATATCCTTCTTACACCTAATAATGAGCTTTTATGATCATGTAAGAAACAAGTCATACACACAACACAAGAATCAAAGGATATTATTTTAACATAATGAAATATAGGTTGGATTATACCTCACTCTCGATAAAGACCATCTCCTACAAGTATTATTTGCTCCACGAGTACAAAGTTTAGGGTGCATACTTTAGTCCATACATTCCCCTTTTTAACCTTCATACATGATAATCCCTCTCATGCAATTCAAAACCTTTTGGAAGCTTAATGTATATTTCCTCTTCATTAACGCCATTAAGGAATTTTGTATTGATTTTCATCTAGTGTATCTTGTACCCCACCTATGAGGAAAGAGATATCATGGCCCTTATTGAAGTATTTTTAACTACTAGGGAAAAAAATCCTCATAATTTACACCTTCTTTCTAGGAGAACGCCCTCACCAAAATGTTGGCCTTGAATTTCTCCACACTGCCATCTGCAACATGTTTGATCTTGTAGATCCACTTTGATCTTACCAATGACTTAATGTCACATCCCAAATATTATTATTCATGATTGAAGGGTACTCTTCCACCATAGAATCTCGTCACACATGTTGGTATGTTGCATTCTGAAAGCCAAAAGGATCAGAATCAATGATATCAACCATGGGTACCATATAGTTGGAAAATTTTTGTTGTGACCTACTTTCCCTCAAGGTCCTCCTAGGAGCATCCACATACTCTTGAGCATATATCAAAGTTTTTTTAATCCATATTGTCCTCATCTTCATGAAATTTTAAGGAGCATCCTATATGGGAGAAGCTTCCTTCTCCTTATCTTTCTCTAAAGTCTAAGTGCTTGTAAACTGTGAAACTTTATCTCTCCTAAAAATTCGAATCTTCTTGGTTCTGATCCCCTGATGCTACTAGAACTATGTCATGAGACTTCCTAAAGGATTTGTATTCCTCAAACTTCACATGTCTCCCTACCAATTCTTTTCCTAATGGAGGAATGTGAACATCTTATACCTTTGAAATTTCACTGTAGCCAATAGATATTCACTTCTATATCATGGGATCGATATCTATCCTCTTCATAAAATGAACATGACAAGATATTAGGCACCCAAAATTTTGAAAGTGCTCAATCTCAGGCTTCTTTCCTGTTAAATCCTCCTTATGAGCCTTCCTCCCCAACACCTTATGATAAATATTTTTTTTAATGTAGATTGTTGTGTTGCATGCCTCCATTGATAGGAACTATTATGAAACCAACTCCAAAAATAGAAGAAAAGAGAGATCAACGCCTTAGAAATAAGCCACTTCGAGGGGGAAACCTCTGTTACATTACATAAATGAACAACTCTTGGATGATACAAATGAAAAAAATTCCTTCTATATATAGGAGCCCATGGGGTCACAATATAATCCTAGCCAACCTGACAATAATAATGTAAGGGCACAATAATAACAATATGGGGGTTACATGGGTACAAAAATAACAATAAGGGGGTTACACTAACAACAATAAGGGACTACACTAGTAATCTAGGGACCTAACATGCCCCTCTACTTGGTAAGTCTATCAACTACCACCATGATGACACTCTTTCCTTTAAACTTAGGTAAACATGTGATAAAATCCATTGAAATCTCCTCCCAACGTTGACTTGGAATGGATAAAGATTGTAGAAGACCCAGGGTCTTAATTGTCTCAACTTTATTTTGCTGGCAAACCAAACGTTCCACCACAAAATTTTGAATATCAGATTTAAGTCTATCCCAAAAAAAATCTTTCTTCACCCTGTGGTAATTTTTTAAAAATCTTGAGTGTCCTCCTAAAGGAGAAGTGTGCAATTCCAAAAGAATATTTTGTTTTAGTTGGGAATTCTTACAAAGATATAAGTGATCTTTTTACCATAAGGAATCATTTTTCCAACTAAATGTATCAGATGTACTAGGATCTTGCTGCAACTTTTGAATGATTATCCACACTTCTTCATCCTTCTTCCATTCATCCCTTGCTTTGGCTATCCAATCTGGTTGGATAAAAAAAATGGCACAAAGAAATGCTTCCACCTCTTCATCCTTTCTTGAGAGTGCATATGCAACAACATTTAGCTTCCCTTTTTTGTAGATGACTTCAAATTCATAACCCAACATCTTTATGATCCATTTTTGCTGCTCTTATGATGATAGTATTTGTTCCAAAAAAAATTTAAGACTATCATGATCATTTTTTACCTTGAAGTGTCTTCCCATTAGGTAAGGTCACCATTTCTTTAGTGCATGTAGTATTTCCAACATTTCCTTCTCATAAATAGATTTATGTAAATATTTTCCTTTGATTAGACTACTTTCAAAAGTAATGGGTCTTCCTTCTTGTGTTAAAAAAGCATCAATTCCATTTCCTCGGGCATCACATTTCACAATAAAGGTTTTTGTGAAGTTTGGCGTAGCTAATACCAATGCTAGGCACATTGCCTCTTTAATATGTTCAAAGGCCTTAATTTCTTTATGAGTCCATAAAAATGCATCTTTCTTCAATAATGTTGTTAGAGGTGATGCCATTCTCCCATAATTCTTAACAAACTTGCAATAATACCCTGTTGACCCAAGAAATCCTAGCAACTGCTTTATGGTTGTGGGGACCTTCCATTCCTTAATGGCTTTAATTTTGTTAGGGTCTACCTTAACACCCTCGTGAGATACAATATGACCCAAATATTCCACCTCTTTTACTCCAAAGAAACATTTGGATGTTTTTGCATATAATTGTTTCTCCTGCAATAGTTTGAGCACCCTGTCAACATGTTGAACATGATCCTTCCAAGACCTGTTTTAGATTAGTATATCATCAAAAAATACTAGCACAAATTTTCTAAGGAAGGGTTTGAAAATGGAATTCATCAACCCTTGAAATGTAGAAGGTGCATTGGTAAGGCCAAAAGGCATGACCAAAAATTCATAATGATCCTCATGAATTCGAAATGTTGTTTTTGGAATATCTTCAATCTTCATTCTAATTTGATGATATCCTGAATGAATATCTAACTTGGTAAAATAAATTGCTCCATGTAATTCATCCAATAATTCATCAATCACAGGAATGGGAAATTTATCTTTAATGGTGAGCTTATTGAGCTCCCTATAATCCGGACACATTCGCCATGATCCATCCTTCTTGTGTACCAATACTACAGGAGCAGAGAAAGAACTTTGACTAGGTTAAATTATACCCGCCTCTAACATTTCTGCAATCATACGTTCAATTTCGCTCTTTTGGAAGTAAGGATATCTATAAGGCCTGATGTTTGGAGGAACACTTCCTGGAATCAAATGAATAGCATGATCATGATCTCGAATAGGTGGGAGTCCTTTGGGAGTTTCAAACACCTTGGAATGATTGTCCAAGACTTGTTGGAGATCTGCAGAAATAGATGATTTTGATGTTGGAACTTCTAGTGAGCATAATTGTGAAATTACGCCTTGTTGTTCTTTCTTTAGAAGCTTTTTCATGACATTAGAGCTTATTATCCTTCCCGGCTTCCCTTCAATACCCCGTAATTCGACTTCCTTTCCTTCTGAAAAAAATTTCAAGAAAAGTTCTTGAAAATTAAAAGCTACCATCTCCAAAGATTGTAACCATTGTACTCCTAGTACAACATCAGCACCTCCCATAGGAATGGAAAGCATTGGACTAGTCAATACATATTCCCCCATGGTTAGCTTGATATTATGGCATTTTCCAGAGCAATTTATAGTTCCTCCATTTGCGACCATCACTTGACATTCTGGTGCTGGGTATAGGAAACAATTTAATTCCTTGGCTACCTTATAATGAATAAAATTATGGGTGCTACCTGAATCAATCAACACTATTACCCTTTTCTTCTTTATATGTCCTTCTATCTTGAGAGTTTGAGGAGTGGTAATTCCTGCCAGTGCATTACACTATATGGTCGGATTCATTTCTTCCTCTTCTAGGGGTGGTTCCTGGTGTATATCCTCTTCTTGTTCATTTTCTTCTTCTTCTTCACAATCTATATAAAATAATTTCTTCTCAGCACACTTATGACCTTTAGTGTATTTTCTATCACAACTATAGCAAAGCCCTTTTGCTCTTTTTTCTTCCAATTGTTGTGGTGTCAACCTTGTAGGTTGTGGAAGTCTAGGAGTAGCAACACTTCCATCTTTATATATGTGAGTGGTAGGCTTCCTTGTTGCCATAATTTTACATTCAATTTTCTTGCCAACCTGAATGCCTTTTCCAATGAATCAGGTTCCCAAATGCAAACTTCATGTTGGATGTTATCCTTTAAAGTCCCTATGAAGACATCAATCTTGTGTTCCTCTGGAATATCAGTTACCCTTATATTCAATTTTTGGAAGTCCTCAATGTGCTCCTCCACTAAACCCTTTTGTTTGAGATTTATCAATTGGCTAAAGAAGGTGTTGCTCTTTGTATCCTCATAATGTGCTATCATTTCCTCCGTAAAAATTGACCAAGTGGCAATTTTTTTACGGGAGCAAAGCCATCGATACCATACAAATGTATTTTGTTCTAAATGTAAAGTTGCAATGCGTACCTTTTGTGTGTTTTGCACATTATTGAGATCAAAATATTGCTCCATCTGTAGTATCCATGTTACGGGATCCTTGCCATCAAAATTCCTCATATCGATCTTTGGAATATGGTGGGTCTTTCATCCAAAATTCAAGTTTATGAAATCACGATTAACATTTATTTTGCTCTCATCATGAGTTTCCTCTACTATCTTTTCTCCATTAGGAATAATTTCTTGTATCAACTTTGTCAAACCTTCATTCAAACCTTCCATGTCTTCCTTCAAACTTTTCATTTTTTCTTACATACCATCCATATTAGCTTCCATGCCTTTCTTAAAACCATCCATATTAGCTTCCACACCTTTCTTCAAACCATCCATATTCTCTTCCACACCTTTCTTCAAACCATCCATCTTAGCTTCCAGGCATTTCCTCAAAACTTCCATTTCATTTTTTTTTCTCTTTGCGAGAGAAAAATTTGGTGCACTTTCTCTTGTAATTTTGATCTATCTTGTTTCACTTCTCCATCTTCATGAGTCATAGTAGAGTATTTTGAGGGCTTGATGGGTGTTGAATTCTTTTTAGGGGGCATTTTATAACCCAATACAAATATCTATGCTTCAATATGCCCTTGTAATCACTTCAAATTGATTTTTCAAACAAGACTTATGAAATTTGAAAACAAATACACACATTTTTCTTTCTTTTGAGGAGCTCAACATTGAAACTCAATTATCTTTGTGATTTCGGATCTTCAATATCTGAAATTTAGTACTGTAGTAGCCCTCTGAATCTTCTTTTGAATGCCACAATTCTAACCTGATTTGGATGCTTCAAGACAAAGTTATTCCCAATCTTACATAATGACCTAATTATGCACTCGTTTAGTATAGCGCACTTGTACGGTGTGCCACGTGTCATTGTTTCCTCCTTCATCTCTGAAATTGATATAAAGGAAGCTACAGTCTATGTAATTTCACCCACTTTTTACATAATTCCAATCCAATTCTCAGAGAGATAGTTATGATAGTTTTCCCAAGGTCACCTATTTTAGATGAAATTAGGGAGCCTGCACAAACCCTAACTTCCACATATCATATCTCCAAAAATATTATGAACCAAGATCTGAAATTTTTACACAACGTTCCTCACGATTTCGTCTTCGCGTGATAAAATTTTCCTCTTCTTAACCTTCGTATAAAAATAGTTATAGTGAAAATTCCACGATGACCATTTTGGGGCAGCGAAACCCTAGAATCCAAAGCTCTGATGCCAAATGTTATGAAACCATCTCCAAAAATAGAAGAAAAGAGAGATCAACGCCTTATAAATAATTCACTTCGAGGGGGAAACCTCCTTTACATCACATAAATGAATAATTCTTGGATGATACAAATGACAAAACCTCCTTCTATATACAGGAGTCCATGGGGTCACAATATAATCCTAGTCGACCTAACAATTATAATGTAAGGGTACAATAATAACAATATGGGGATTACAGGGGTACAGCAATAAAAATAAGGGGGTTACACTAACAACAATAAGGGACTACACTAGTAATCTAGGGACCTAATAAGAACATAGGCAGGTCTTGGTCACGTATCATCACCTTTGCAACCTCGATTATGGCCCTATTTTTACATTTTGCAAACCAATTATGTTGTGGGTTATACAAAAATTTCAACTCCTTATTGATCCTTCCACCTTCACAAAAACCTTTGAAATTGTTGGAGGTGTACTCACCTCCATTATCAAATATCAATACTTTGATATTCCTTCCCGTCTAATTATCCACGGGATATTTCAACTCTTGGAGTCAACTGAATACCTCATTCCTGCTCTTCATAAAGCAGATATATGTTTTCTTGGAGAAGTCCTCTATAAATGCAACACAATAATTATAATCCATCAAATATGTTGTTGACATCAGACAACATACATCTGAGTGTACCAAATCCAAGATCCCCTTGGACCTGTTGTCCCTGCTTGGGAAGACTATCTTTAGGGAATTTTGGGGTTAAAATTGGATTAAAAAAAAAGTACTAACAAAATTGATTTTAAAATAACCAATAGGATCCAATATGATGATGTTATACCCAGAGGTAAACATTTTGGAGGGAAAAGATGAAAACTAGTTTTTTCCTTTTATTGTATTTTCAATTTGTATCCTTGTAGGCTTACTCAAATTTCAAGCATATACACTCATTAGATGAAAAATTAAATTCCACATCACAAGGACCCACTTTTAATACTTCTATGTAGACCCACATTAAAAAAAATAATAATAATAATAATAATAATTGAAAATACATGAAAAAGTGTGTTCAAGACACTTTTTTTATTATTTTCAAATATTTTGACATGGGTCTACTTGGAAGTAAATAATGTAGGTACTTATTGGATGTGGAATTTAATTATGCATCCAATGAGTGTTTACACTTGAAATTTGAGTAAACCTATAAGTCGACAAACCAATAAAACAATAAAAGAAGTTTCTTTTATTTTTATTTAAAGATTCATAACTCTTATTTCATTATTTTTAACGATTCTTTTATTATTTTCCTTAGCAGGCCCATTGTATAGCTCAAAAATCCCCTAATAGTTGTATGTTTCCCAAATATGCACACTTGGCACACACCCTATTGCTCTATACTGAAATTTGGAAGACCTATCAAAATCTCCTTTAGCACATTAAATGTGTCATCCTCCTATGACATAGCTTCTATGGGTCATTCATATTGTCAATCAATGCTCAACCTGGTTCAAAGTATTATTTGTATAAAATTTGATCCATATTTATGCAGGAATGAAATGAAATACATAATAAAATAGAAACAAAGATCTACAACGAAAACTGAACTTCAATTCATTAATAGTAAATATTCAAAACCATTTAGATGCATAATGGAAATAAACTAGCTCGGGCGATGGTAGATTATATATGAGAAGAGATGTGACAGATACATGCCTTCTGAAATATGTTACGATGAGGCTCGAGGGTATTTTTATTATTGAGAAACAAAGGAAAACCATAAATATCCAAAAAAATAACCCTAGGAGATGAAGTTCTAAAAGTTTGTGGGCCCCATTTTGGGATAGTTGGTACGTTAACTTCCCAAGGTCATAAATTTGGCATACGAACTCCATTGGATGCATACAATATCTTGTTAGAAATATCTATCTGAGGAATACAATATTCGACCAAAATCCCTTGACATAGGAAATGAGTTTGCTTATTTTTCGAAAAAAAGTCGTTTAGAGCCTCAAAATGGCTCTGAAAGTTCAGAACCTGAAAAAACATCCAAAAATAGTAAATTGTGCTACAATTAAGGAGAAAAAAAAGAAACAGTGTTGGGGATACAATTGGAATAGGTGGGTGGCCACCAATATCCACCTAGATCATTCCTCCACCCTTACGAAAAAATTTTCCCCATTGCGTTGAGTGCCTCCATGAGATGGGGAAACTTCCGTTGAACATTTTCCTTGGTGATCCAATTTCCCTAGTGTAGGAGTTGACCAGGTTTGACAACTCGAGTTAGCCAGTCTAGTTTGAGCTCTATTGGTGTTAACTGCTCAACAATGTCTGATGTGTCCATCAATCGGGGAAAGTATGGCCGAATTCGTTACACATTTAATACGAGGGATATTAAGCTCAAAATTGTTGTCTCCCACAAACTTGGTGATTTTTTAAGGCCTGTATCAAAGTGGCCGAAGATTAATATGGGCTTTGGCAAGGTGTTCCTTCTTGTAATATTCCTAATTAGCTTTCAGCTAGTTGGAATATTAAATTTTTCTTTTTTCATTTAGATAGATGAATAAGAGGGTAGGGACACCCATAAATCTCATTAAGTAGGAATAAAACCACTTCCCATGTGAATGTGGATCATTTCAACAGTTAAATAAAGCACCTTTAGGTATGAACAAGGGCTAAATCATATGGACAGGGTCAAGTTTGAACAAATCAACGACATTTTCATGGAGGTAGTGAAGCATCGAAGGAGGACAATGCCGTTATGATGGAGGAGTGCATGAATGAGAGTAGCATCTTTAATGAGTGGGACCAAGGGTGAGGAAGCTCACCAAGCATAAAAGGAAGAGGATGGAAGCTATAGAAGGCATTTTGATTATTGTTTATGTCTTGGTATTTTATGACTTCTTGCACGCTTCAGCTGTTTAGTGGATTTTGTTGTGTCGTTTAGCACAAGGGTGTTTCCGAGCGGAAATCCCACCCTCATCCTCAGGGGACTTCAAGTTCCCACTCAAGAGAGATTTATTGAGATGCATTTACACCATCCGGCATCAGGCCAAGCTTTAGGCATTATCCACAACATAGTCTCCTCTAGGGTTTTTTTTTTTGCAGGGAAGAAGCAGTGGAGGATTGAAAGGTTCAATTTTTTATCTTGTTTTCCAGTGGAGGGAGAAGCCCTTCATCTGGGAGGCTAGCAAGGAGAACCTTTGAGCATCTTTTTTTCATCCCGACACTTTTTGATCCATATATCAGTATATCTATATCATTTTATTTTCCAGTTGCAGTTGTATTCACTAGGACTGTGTTGTATTGGTCCTTCGGCATTTTGAGTAGCAGCAAAATTTCATATTTGAGTGTGTTGATCATTGGAGGCTTATCTTGCCTTGCTTGGGTGATTTGTTCCTCGAGATGTTGTACTTATTTTCTGCTGACATTCATAATAAGATAACTCTATCATTGTCTCATGTTTGATGTATTTATATTCATTTCTATTTCCAGTTTTTTGTTCCATATTGTTGCTTTTCCTATTTTGGAATATTACAATGGTATCAGAGCATAATCTTGGCTCAGCCTGTGTATTACAATAGCTATGTCATCAGAAGATGGAGAGCCTCTCACAGAAAGAGAGAAGAGGTATCTTAATAGAAAATGGAGATATGATTATACAAACAACAAAGAAGACAAGGGAAAAAATCCCATATAGGGAGAGGAGGATGAAAAGAAGTTTCCCAAGCTTCTTCTTCAAACCATGCAGGATATTGCCTGAGAAAACAATGATATGAGGATGGAGAGACACAAAGAATCCCCTAGATGGTTTCTACATAGAGAGATATTCGGCATTTCACATCAGTGGTATGATCAACCAGTGAGGTAGCAAGTTTCCCAACACTCCACTATGCCTACATTCTTAGCAGTGGAAAATGGAGGACCCCATGAACAAGAAAATATTGAATATTATTTCCTAGAGTATGAGTCTCAATCTCAGAGATTCAAAGAAAATCTAAGCTTTCAGGATTTTTTTCAGATCAAGCATAACAATAGAAGTGGAGGGTTCATACAGAACAATGATCTACAATGGACCATGGGTAGATTATTTTTGCCCGCTTTTGATGGGTCATCCAAGTGCACAGCCAAGTCTTGGGTAGAGAAGCTAGACATCTAATTCCAGTTGAACCAAGTACCGGAGATGGAAGCCATAAAAATAGAAGCGTTTCATCTTGAAGGTGAGGCACATGATTGGTGGTTTCATGGTCTTTCTACATTGGGGCATGCTTATGTGACTGCATATTCAGAGTTCAGCCAAAGGTTAGTAGAGATATTTGATCGAAGAGACCCTAAGGCACCTTTTATTGAGCTAGCCAAGCTCAAGTAGTCAGGTAATTTGGAGACCTATATTTTTGAATTTCTAAAACTTTATGTCATGGTTCCTTATTTATAAGCAGCTCGGAGGGTTTATATGTTCATTTATGGGCTAGCAGAGCCTCTACATGGGTTGGTTAAATCTACTAAACCAACTACTCTTCAAGATGTTATTGAGAGAGCAAGAGATTTACAAGATGCCTTGCCAAGGGAAAAGGCTCCATTTCAGCAAAGGCTGCCCTTTCATACAAAGGGGAAAGATGTGAAGGTTCTCCCTTCAAAAGAGAACCAGAACAAAGGGCCTCTTAGTGATGATGTCCAAAGAGACTTGAGGAGAAGGAATCTTTGCTTTACATGCCAAGAACCATGGGCACCATGGCATCGAAGTGCAGTAGGGAAAGCACACTATATAGAGGTATTCTTTGATAGTGAGGAGGAGGAAGAAGAGGAGCTAGAAGGGTAAAACAACGTTGGGATAGCAGGAGAGGATCCACCCCCACCAGGAGGTGGGAATGGGGCATCTGCTTCAGTTGGAGGCACCCTTGCATCTTTTCGAGGAGTACCCAAGTATCTGACTTTGAGAGTCAGGGGTACCATTCAGGATCAGAGGGTATCAGTGTTAATTGACAGTGGGGCTACCCACAAATTTATTGATGCTCAGTTAGTGCAGAGGAGAGAAATACCCACTGATGATTTTGAGGTATTTTTAGTTTTGGTCCCAGGAGTTAGAACTATGCAGTGTATGAAGTATGTTCTGGCATTTTCGGTAACCTTAGGGACATACACCTTGACTAATCACTTCTTTGTGCTTGAAATTCTAGATACCAATATGATATTGGGTGTGCAGTGGTTGATTACATTGGGGAAAGTCACCATAGATTAGGAGGATTTTCAGATGGAATGAGTAGATAAGAAATGTGGTAAGCATCAGATGATCAGGGGAATGCACACTTATCCCCCTCAGATAGCTTCTGCACACATGATAGAGCCTGATTTTCATGGTGGGAGAAAGGACACATCAGTCCACTCAGTTATGTAGTTGACTTTGACCCATGATGTAGTATTATTTGGAGGCATTCCACCAAGAAGGCCCCCGGACCAGGAGTTGGTTAAATATTTCTCACAACAAGTTGCACCACTCATAGATATGGATGATGTGAGAACCTTGGGTGAGCTTAGCATAGCGCAGAGAGTCTTTGGTAGGCTCAAGGATGAGAGGGACATTCTTCCGATACCAGTATTACCAACTCTCTCCAAGCATCTTGCGTTGAGAGGAGATATTTCAGGGATGGATGATGGCACCATCATAGTGCAATGGGGCTACTCCATGACCTTTGATAATCAGAATATACTTCCAGATAGGAGGTAATATTCTATATATGGTAGAGGATTGTTGGTATTCATGCATACGTTGGCCAAACTCAGAAAATTTTGGATGGGTGACAGCTTCCAAGTGAAGACTAACCTCCATACACTTTAACCCTTACTTAAGCAGGAGAACTTACAAGGGAGGCAGTTGAGGCAGGATAGCAGTATTCTGGAATATGACTTTGGCATTGAACATGTCAAAGAGGGGAGCAGTAAAATGACAAGTTCCTTTCCACAAGGGCCAACAGTGCTGTCATTTTTGGGAATAGCTCCTTATTGGGAGTCCCAGCTATTGGTGGAATATTCCAAGGATCACTTCACATGTGAAGTGCTTGATGGATAGGTGATAGATGGAAGGTATACAGTGATGGATGGAGTCATCTATTATCAGGATAGGATCTTCTTAGCTAGAGACTCTAAGCTAAAGAAGAAGATTATACATGCAGCACATGAAGTACTCCTTTCCGGCCACACAGATTTCATGGGGGCATATTAGACCATTATGGAGGGATTCTCTTGGGAGGGTCTCAAAGAGGATGTGCACCAGGATATCAGGAGATGTATGGTTTGCTTGAATGATGAGGAGTAAAACAACCACCTTTCAGGGTTGTTACAACCACTTCCCTTTACAATAGAGATATGGGAAGGCTCATATATGAACCTCTTCACCAGCGTGCCAAAAGTACATGGTAAGGACTATGTTTTTATGCTTATTGATCAACTAACCAAGTATTTGCATTCATTTACCATTCATTTTCAGTACATTGGTCCAAAGGAGGGCAAGCCTCTCTTTAGACTTCAGGGTTTACTTGGGGCCACAATCAGTGATGGGAATTACCACTCCCTAGGAGGATTTGGGGAAATAATATCTTATTCAGGGTGTGCTCAATTGACACCAAATGCCCCCTACTACTTCCAAGCATGTGAGAGGATAGTGGCAGAAAAAAAGTGGCTGGAAAACCACTTATCACATCATGTTTTGAGGCAGCAAGGAGAAGAATTGCACTATTTCCCCTTGAGGGACTATTATCATCCTCTGGTATTTTATATGGTAGTTAGTGTATCTCTAATTTTGATTCCATATGTTGATGATGTCTTGATCATTATTGTTGGCATGTTTGGAGGAATGGCACATGGATTGGAGTTGTTCATTGGGAGTGAGATCTCCAACATTTCTTATTTCCAATGCTCCAGTGATAACATTAGACAGTATGTGGTTGCCACCATAGATCTCCTACTTCTTTATGATATGAGCCATTTGGCTAAATTGGGCACTTGGGAGGACTAGCTAAGGGGCAGATTGATTGGAGGACTCCTATAGTGGGGGAGCTTATCAGATGTGGGTGCCACCAGGGAAGGAGGATAATTTTGGAAACATTCATCCTCACAGTTTCTTGAGGATAAGCAACATTTGGGAGAGGAGGACTGTAATATTTCTAATTAGCTTTCAGCTAGTTGGAATATTAAATTTTTCTTTTTTCATTTAGATATATGAATAATAGGGTATGGATACCCATAAATCTCCTTAAGTAGGAATAAAACCACTTCCCATGTGAATGTGGATCATTTCAGCAGTTAAATAAAGCACCTTTAGGTATGAACAAGGGCTAAATCATATGGACAAGGTCAATATTGACCAAATCAACAGCATTGTCATGGAGGTAGTGGAGAATTGAAGGAGGACAACCTAGTTATGATGGAGGAGTGTATGCATGAGAATAGCATATTTAATGAGTGGGACCCAGGGTGAGGAATCTCACCAAGCATAAAAGGAAGAGGATGGTAGCCATAGAAGGAATCATGATTATTGTTTATGTCTTGGTATTTTATGACTTCTTGCACACTTCAACTGTTTAGTAGAGTCTATTGTGATGTTTAGCACAAGGGTGTTTCCGAGCGGAAATCCCACCCTCATCCTTGGGGGACTTCGAGTGCCCACTCAGGAGAGGTTTATTGAGCTGAATTTCCACCATCCAGCATCAGGACAAGCTTCACCCATTATCCACAGTGCATTCTACTCCACGGTTGTGTTGTTTTACAGGGCAGAAGCAGTGGAGGATTGATAGGTTCAGTTTCTGAGCTTGTTTTCTAGTGGAGGGAGTATCCCTTCTCCATTAGGATAGCAAGGAGAACCTTTGAGCATCATTTTTTCATATGGCATCAGGCCAAGTTGTTTCCATCATCTACAACGTAGTTTCCCTTAGAAACTACTTTTTTTATTGAGCAGTTGCAATGGAGGGCTTAGTGCCCCAGTTGGTGAGTTAGATTTCCAATGAGGGGAGTAGCCCTTCATCCGAGAGATCTATTGGAGGAGTATCAGCCATTTTCCATATGATATTATCCACCTCCTATCAGTTGTCTAGTTGCAGAGTGTATTCATCCCTAGGGCTGCATTTCTTCATTTTTTTATTTTGTGTATTTCCAGAAACCCTTTCTGGGTTGTCTTAGAAATGTGCTTGGGAGCTTAGATCTCTATTCCTGGCTCTTTTTTAGCCATATATCAGTAGATATATATCATTATATTTTCTATTTGCATTTGTATTCACTGGGACTGCGCTGTATTGTTCCTCCGGCATTTTGAGTAGCAGCAACATTTCATATTTGAGTGTGTTGATCATTGGAGGCTTGTCTTGCCTTGCTTGAGTGATTTGTTCCTCAAGATATTTTACTTATTTGCTGATGATATTCATAATAATATGGCTCTATCATTGTATAATGTTTGATGTATTGATATTCATTTTTATTTCCAATTTTATGTTCCATATTGCTGCTTTTCCTATTTTGGAATATTACACTTCTACAGATGTAACCAAACTTTGTCTCCCACCTGGAAATTTTGTGGCACCCGATGTTGATCATGTCGTTGTTTCTACTTGGCGTTGTATTCCTCCAATATCTCATGAAACTTATTGTGTGGGAGATGAATGCACTCAATAAACATGGTGGCTTTATCAGCTTCATACTGAATATGAGAAAATTATTCCTATGTATTTGCAAAAGGCAGTGCAACATCAAGGGGACTTGATAATTGAAATCCCAGGCCCACTTCAAAGGGGCTACGACTAGTTAGCCTATGGAGAGATATGTTATAGTTTCATTACACATAGTTAATACTCTCATCCCATGTTCATGGACGCTTGTAGTTGTACATGCGCAGTATGTGCATGATCATCCTATTAACGACCTCTATCTAGCCATCATTATGGGGGTGGAATGTAGTCGAATTGATGAGCTTGGTGTCCAGCAATGACCAAAGGCTCGAACAAAATGTTCTTAGGAACATTATATCCCAATATCATATAATAATCTGCAAAACCCCAAAATGTACCCATACTCATTCAAATAAGAGTTTAACAGTGGCTTCTGTTGTGATACTATTCTTACAGGAAGCCAGTATGGCCATCTTAGAAAATTTTTCAATGACCACAAACACATAGTCTTTCCATGCTTGGTAGAAGGAAGGTCAGACATATAGTCCATGGAGATGGATTCCTAGGGCCAACTAGGAGTAGGAAGAGGAGTATACATGCATTTCTTCTTAAAGGTTGGTTTGGTGATGGCACATGTAGTGCAAGATCTGATATATTTTGCAACATCTTGTCAGATATTTAGAAAATAAAAGTACTTTTGTAGTACGGCCACAATTTTCTCCACACCAAATTTTCCTTCGACCCAACTATAGTGCAGCTCCAAAATCAAGTTTCCAAGCTCACTTGATGGAACACAAAGGTGGCCCAGGTAGCATGATAATGCATTCTAGAGGTGGAATTATGGAATTTGTTTTCCATCCACTAACATTTGGTATGTGGTGGTGAAATCTAGATCATCATTATATAGCCGTGCTCATCCAAAGGTATCGTGGCCACAAGAGTTAAAAACAGTGGTCAATGTTGCAACTGGGAGACGACTGAGGTTTCAACATGATTGGTGATGTATTTTTTGTATTTAATGTTCAAATGGAATTGCTACAGATATGTTGACCACCTCTGATGGTCATCGTTATGAAACTTACCCTGTGTTTGTATAAATTGAAGTGATCGATGATCTGTGTGGATGGTCGTCTTCTTCCCTAAAATGTAATGTTTCCATTGTCAAAAATATTGCATGATGGAATTCATTTCTTTATCATAGGTGGGGAGTTTCTTAATTTTATCATAACGTTTGTCACTATAATAGGCCACCGAATTCCCTTACTGGGTGAGAACTCGGACCAAAAAACAATTTCTTTCGCTCTACCCCTGGTAAATTAAGTCAAAGGCCAAGGGATGTGAGAGAATCCCAACACGAACCTCTAATCAAAATTGGCAAGCCCCAAAAAGTAGTGAAGCTCTATTAGAGTGGTTGGGGTTGGCCAATCCCAAATGACTTGGATCTTAGCTAGATCCATATGCACACCTTGATCATCAATGATGTAACCTAGTTATTGAACTTGGCTCATACCAAAGGTACATTTCTCCAAGTTGGAACATAGTTTGTGTTGTCGCAGGGTTTGAAGAACCTGCCAAATGTGTTGCAAGTGCTCTTCCCAATAATTGTTAAAGATGAGGATGTTTTCCAGATATACAACCACAAATGAGTTGTGAAGGGCCATAAGGTGTCATCCATTAGCCTCATAAAATTTTCAGGGGAATTTGTCAACCCAAAAGGCATGACCAACCACTCAAAAATTCCCTCCTTGGATTTGAAGGTGTTCTTTTGTACATCTGTGGGTTCTATTGGAATGTGATGATAGCCAGACTTAAAATTGATCTTGTTGAAGTACTTGGTTCCAGTGATTTCGTCAAGAAGGGCATCAATTCGTGGGATTTTATATATGTTCCTACAAGTGGTTTTTTTTAATCCTTGATAGCCAATGCAGAGTCTCCAGGCCCCATCCTTATTTTGTACAAGTAAAATCAGGCTCCCACAAGGTGAGGAACTTGGTCATATGTTCCTTTTGTAACAAGTCCTGGATTTGTCGCTTTATTTCTTCATTTTCTATAATAAAGTGGTGGTATATCATCCAATTAGGTAGAGGTGCTCTGGGGGTCAGATTGATAAAATGCTTGACCTTAGCACTACAAATTTACCCCTATGGGTGAGGATAATATGTCCATGTATTCCTCCATGACCTTATCCACCTGCTTCTGCTGCATGGAGGAACCCTTCTTTGGGGCCATAGATGTGGCCACGATATTCCCTTTATTTTTAGAGAAAATAAGAAAGAAAGAAAAAAAAAATCCTATTTTTGGAGATGATCTTGGTTCATTTCTTAGAAAAGATCAAAAAAATGGTGGTAGGAGAGGCTACCTCTAGTATCATGTATAGCATATTTCCCAAAGTGATAATAATAGTGAGAGGCGTGGACTCATACACAACATGATGCTTCCACAAGTATGTTTGGCCTAATAATACATGAAAAAATTCCAGAGGATCAACATCACACAGTACCTCATCTATGAAGGGCTTGATGTTGTAGGGCAGGAGACACTACTGGCTAACGTGGATATCTCCCCCTTGGTAGAGCCATCCAATGGTGTACGAATTTGGATGTGGTGTTGTCAGTAGGTTGAACTTATTCACAAACTCAACTGAAATGAGGTTCTTTCTGCTCCCTCTATCGAAAATGAACTGCAACGGAGAAACTTTCACCCACATTTGTGAGTGGAAGAGATGCTCACCATTCTCTAGATATTTGGGCTTAATCTCCTAGAACTTGGTAGTGGCAACGGTGGTGTCTAGATCTGCATCGACAATCTTCTTTCCCTTTCCAGTCCCCTTATTGGGTTCTGACTCAGGATCAAAACATGAATCTGGCTCTGAAGCTTTCAACTCATCCACCAGTGACTATTTGGTGCGACACTCATTTGTCTTATGAGTGGGGCTCTTGCGAAACTCACACCACTTTTATATTTCATTATTTGTCTTCGTGGTTTTGTTATTTGGTTGCATCTTTGATGGTTTGTCTTGGGTCGCCCTACCTTAGCTCTGTTCTTTGTTATGTGCTTTGAGGGTTCCTTTTCCTTGCTTCATATTTCAGGCCCAAAGTACCGCTTCTTATGTTTAAATTTATGCTTTATTTTGATGGCATATCGGTATGCAATGCCAAGTGGGGAGATGTCCAAAAACTCCATCTCATCCAGGATGTATTTGTGTATATAGTCATGGTACTTGAGTACCAGATGCCACTCAGAATCCTTGATACCAAACAGCATGCAAAGGGTATGAAAAATATTTTTGAACTCAGGCACATCTTGGTCCCTTCCCTACCGCAATTTGGTCCATTTTATGTACTTATCGTCATAACTCTCGGCATGGTAATATTGTTCCTTGATGGCTTCTCGAAAAGAATTCCTAGTGGGTGTAGCTGAAAATAGTGAGGGTCCATTCATATCCCTCTTCTCACAGTAGGTTTCCCACCAGTCCTTGACGAGAGGGGAAGCCTTGAGGAGTGTAAAGTTAATTATTTTTCCCTATTGGAAAAATTATGGATCGAAAAATATCCTACTAGTAAATTCAACCATTTATCTACAAAATCAGCATCTATCTAGACTTAAAATATAGGAATGTCAAATTTAACTTGCACCTTGAAGGGGGTGGTGCCTCTTAGGTGGCTGCCAGTTGAAGATGTTTTTCCTAGTGATACCCGCCAAAGGATCTAGGAAAATCTATCCATCATCGCACCTTTCTCGATCGAGGGCTTATTCAAGAAAAAAAAATTAAAGGATCTCCTGCTCCCTCGTCTTTCTTTCCTTTTGTCATGGGTGGTCGTCGGGGTCAACGAGGTCGGTCTTGCAAAGGTTCAACCAGTTCAAGTCCTAAATCCTTATACCTCGACCTCCTTGGAGACATGCACATAAAAATAGATAAATATAAAACCACTATGATACCACTGATCCATACTTATGTAGGAATGGAATGAAATATAGAATCAAACAGAAAAACAAAGGTACAGTGAAAATTGAACTTCAATTCATTAATAGTAAATATTAAAATATGTTTATATTCAGAATGGAAATAAACTAGCTCAGGAGATGGTATCTTATCTATGAGAATAGATGTGATGACTACATGCCTTATGAACTATGTTAAAATGAGGCTCAATGGCTCTTTTATTATTGAGAAACAAGGGAAAACACTAAACATCTAAAAACCTAACCCTAGGAGATGAGACACCAAAATTGTTTGGGCCCTTTTGGGAATAGTTAGTACATCAACTTCATGGGATAGTAACTTTGGCATATGATATCTATTTGACGTGTATAATAAATATTTAGAAATATTGTATTCAAGGACTACAACTTTTGACTGCAAACCCCTATCGTAAACAATGAGGGAGTTTGTTTTTCAAAAAAACGTCGTTTAGTGCCTCAAAATGGCTTTGAAAGTTCAAGACATGAATGCCAAAAATAAACCCCCTCCTCTACCTCTCATGCTGAAGTTGTTGCATGTCTGCCTCTGTCTCTTGCTCCACTATTTGTCGTCGCTTCTGGAAATTGTTCTTTTCCACCCTGGAAATGGAAAGGGAGGCCCTCCAAGACCCTCAAAAAATTCATCTACTCCCTCAATTATTTTAGCAATGGTTTCTTCAATCCACGTGAAGTAATGTTAGCTTCGAGAACGAACTCAACAATTGATTGTCCATAATACATTAAAGATCGACAATTGAAGATTCAACTTGTCCAAAATATTCTTTCAAAAAATTTATCCTTAAATACACTAAATTTTCACATCTACCATAATTGTTATAGATACTTTACAGTATCACATTTTTCTTAACATTTGAAACTTACTCTAAGAAATAAACAGAAACTTGCCACAATTATGTACCTACGAGATGCATTCTACTGATTTTTTCAAAATACTCCCCAATGGAAAATGCTTTACTTTAAAACTAAATTTCACTATCTTGTTTCCCTTCCTCACAGTTCTCTCCGAGTTTAATGTCTCAACACAAAATCCCAAAGGAGCACTTCTGACTCGTAAAGCTTTACTCTGCTCGAAAAAAGTATATCAATGATATGTCCTATCGCATAATACAAAAAGTTTATATATGTTTTTTGAGCAACCATTCTAGCATGTTTTAATAACGTGAATTGAATTTCGTATATTTATCTTGTCTATTTTCATTTTTGTTTTGCTTGAACATGCAAACCCAAAATTTACGGTTTTAAAAATGAAAAAGAAATTTAACATGCACTTATAAGTGATTTACGAAGCTTTTAATTTGTATAATATTCATTATTATATATCATCATAAATATTTATGATTTTTAATTTTTAAAATTAATTTTTAATTATATATACTATCCAATTTTAAGGTCATAGCCAAGCCAAACACCAAATTGGTGTATGAGATCCCCTTGTTTGTGGGACAATATATTATCCAATTTTAAGGTTAAAGCCAAGTCAAACACCAAATTGGTGTATGAGATCCCTTTGTTTATGGGACAAGGGACCCAACTCCGCATAGCGATTTGACTACTAAGTCTGTGAAAGCATACATACTCTACCCCCCTCTGGTTTTGAACCTGTGACCTCTTAGGAAGAAACACATACTCTTAACTATTAGGCCCATTCAAATCTTTATTAATTAAATAATAAATTATATATATATATATATATCATTTTTATAAATTTATTATAATTAATTAAATAAATTTAATATTATAAAATAAAAAATTTCATATGGTTGTTTTAGGTATGAAAATTTACAAACTAAAAAACAATTTAAAAGATATATCATCCCTAAGTATATTGAACATGCATCATTCTACATGTACCCTCCTTATATTAAAATTCAAAACTAGGAAATTAATTTTAAAATTCCAAAATAGTAAATCAACATTAAAAAAAGCTAAAAAGGAACATTTTTGTCGCGCATAAACGTGTCATTCTTTGTTTTCGAATTATTGGTTAAAAAAACATGCACAATTGATAAATTTCAATTTAATATGACTAACTAAGGGGTAGTGTGAAGTAAAAGTGATTTAAGATAAATTTTTAATTAATTTGGAATATATATATATATATATATATATATATATATATATATATATATATATATATATATATATATATATATATATATATATATATATATATATATATGCTTTTAATAAATTATTTATATAAGTATAATAAATGTACTTAAACCCCCATCGTGGGTGCCAATGGAGGATCATCATAATGAAAATATCTCCCTAGAAGGAATTCAACACCAGCTGCATCAACATGCGTCATCCTCAACCCTGGCGTATATTGGTATTAATTCTCATAGAGTGAAAGTCATCCCCACTCTAGTTGAAGAGCTCATTGATAATATTTTCATTATTGGAAGCTATCATTATATGATCATCTCGCTTAAGATCATCCCATGGAAGTTTAATGCAAGCATGTGTGGAAGAGCTTTACAAAGAACTATCTGCATGGAGCTTGGTGAGGTGATTCTACTAGTGAAGGATATGGTAGTCACCTGCAAACATGCCGGTGATAACGGTCGTTCTCAAGAAATCTGACTCAGTACTAACGCTAGGCTTACTGTTTTCTCTAATGTCTGGAGAATTGGTCTAGCACTTAGATATTAATGGGGTTCGTAGAGGGAAACAAATTTCCTGTGGTTTGCATGGGAGACAGACCTAGCCCTGCGACTATATTTACATAATCAATGTCTCTGGATTATGGCGGGAGTGATAACATTCAAGAAAATTCATTGAATGGTTAGAATTCTCACAATTCTTTGTCCCTCTACTATGCACTCATGGTTGGAACCAGTGAGACTCTTGTAAATGGTTAAAGTGAGAGGGTTCCAAAGGTATTCCCTCCACTGGTTCAACACCCTCATCACTCTGAGGTGAATTGGAGTAACGATGTTGCGAGGTGGTGCTTCAGACCAACGAAGACAGGATATTGCCTCATGTCCATTGTCTAATATCAGCACTTGGGCCTGGCCATCCATTGTTGGATTAAAAGGCTATGAGTAGATCCTGGTGCTTCACCGAGGACAACGGCTCCTATCAGTGTCAAGGTATAGCAGGGGGCACATGATAGTGGTGGCATCAAAGTTTGGATAGTGCGTTGGGACCAATGCGATGTCAACACTGATGAGGAAACCATGTTTTGGATCCATGGCAATGAAGAGGATAAACCCTCGTGGAGGCTTGATAATGATGGTATCGACCCTCTACCAGTGAAAAACTCTCTTGCAACTAGTCAAGACCTCTATCCCATGAATGGTCCTCACTTCTTTGCCAATTTCCTTGAATTTTTGAATTGTCTCTCTAGGGTCAAGTAATAATATGTATTTGGAAGTCCTTGGATTTTTTTTGTTTGGCAATCATGGTCAGGATAATACTACAATTTTGTATAATATATGCTCAAAATTGTCTATAATATAAAAACTCTAAATTGGTGTTGGTGAGTTGGTTTCCCTACGGGGCTGTTGGACAGATAAGTCGTTCTTGCGGACAAGATAGACCTCCCAAGTGTCCTATGGACAAATAGAAACAAATGGACAATTAAATCTATCTTTCTCTAGATATATCACGATTCATAATTAAATGCTATAAAGGCTTAACGATCCTACCTTTGATCCAATGCTTGTTTGTAGTAGTAGTCGTTCAATTTCCCGAAAGAGTTGCCTTCGAAGATCTGCAATCACAAACAATAAAACATCAAATATCACCTGCATAGCATATATTCGTAAATCATATCTATTATGGTGATCAAGGAATCCATAAAATAAACCAATCAATTGACAGCTTATTGAGAAAAACGGACATATATGTATTAATTTAAATAAGAAGAGCCTTACAGCCGTGTCCGCCTTGATGTCATATAGGCCTTCCTGGGGTCTGGAACAGACGTTTCCTTTACTCTGACAAGCCTTGAACTCTTCCAACCGAGATACATACAGGTATGTAATCTTTCCCACATAAAATCTCAGCTAAAAGGGTATGAGTTTCAACAGCATTTCACCTCCAACAATACTAAAGCTTCAATTCATCAATTGTAACCCCTTGAGGCTGCCCTATGCCTCTTTTTATAGTGAAAGAGAGGAAGTTACAGCTCCAAACAAGAAGGGATAGAATCCTCCTTCAAAGGGATTAGCTCCTTACATCAAGGGGTTAGCTCCTTAATGGATGGGATGCATGAACTTGAAAACAACGGACTTTCCACCACAGGAATGTTTCTAGAAGCTTCCAAAAATGACTCAAACTGGGCTTCTATATTTTACTTACGCCATTTCTTATCTTTTACGGGGGTCCACACCCTTAATAAATAGAAAGTGTGTTTGGCTACGCATGATTTATAGCCAAAAAGTGCGAGACCGCAAGCAATACTAAGAGAAAGTGTGATACAAGAGTTTTTAAGACTTTTATGAGATTTTCTCTTAATTTCAAGGCTTGACTTTAGGAACTTTGATATTGTAGAATTCCAAGGGAGTACTAAAATGTCATGGTGACAAATTTCAGTGTAACAAATTGCCCCTTAAAGTGCGAAGTCTGAGAGCATTCGAAGAGTGATGTGCTTTATCAATTCAAGGATTAGCCTGTGGACACCCCAGTCGGGACCCTGTAAAAACATTCAATTCAAAACATATATATATATATATATATATATATATATATATATATCATCAACGTAGGTAGGTATTCCCATACTCAGAACAACAACTAACTAAATCAAAACTTAACTAAAATGTTCTGATATAGAAATGATTTTAATATTACATCAATAGTAGACACAGTATGGGCGCAGCCATCTGTAATGAATAGTCTACTGCATAATGAATAATAAAACTCCTCGCAGCCTGGATGGTGGAAACTAAACCCAGGGTCTTGATTTCTGCTTCCCAAACTAGTACGATTCTATCCATGTGATTAAATGTGTTGAAGTCGAACATGGTAGAAACCACTTGATTACCAGTCAATGATGTGAACAATTAATAAGTGTTAGAGAAACCACCAATAATGACAATGGCTTTCAAAGTACTCAGTATAATCCATGAAATGTGAATAAGTGATCTGAAGTCGAACATTTCACAGAATTGTTCGATCGAAGGTCAATGATGCAACCTGTCATCGAAGGCGAGAAATCTGCCATTAAGGCATGCAGATTCCAAGGTACAGACAGATTCTAGATCAACTTCCTAGATGATGAGTTTTCGTTGATAGAAAGTGATCCATCATAAGCAAGCTCACTACACGAAACCATAGATCAAGTTTTGAAGAAATTTTTTGCAAGGACTGACTCAGGGATGGTCAATGCGAATGGAGACAAATTTTTGCAGATGAATGGTTTGATTGACTGTCCTCTTGAACACATAACGACACTACAGATGGTTTGGTGACAGTTCCCCTAAGCTAATACCCAGAAACCGGCTGAGGACCTTCAATGTGGTTTGATTAACTGATAGGCAAAGGATTTCCCAACCTAGGTGGAAGTGTGACAAAAAGTGTCGTGTTCAAGAGTGGTATAATGCTTTCATAAATCAAAGTGTAACAAATGAATCTATTTTCTCTCTTTTTCCCCCACCATTTCTGGCAAGTACCTCTTTATTTTTTACAAGCTTGAGGAGAATAACATTTTCTTGTTTATAAGCTCATCCTTCGGATGAATCCAACTTAGTTTAAAATCGAACCCTAAGAAGGAGTGGTCTGTTCTTGTTTGTAATCGCCATGTTCTTTACTGTTAAATTTTAACGAGTCTAGTATAGGATAAACTCGGTGTTTTTCATTTTTAAGGAGTTAGAAGAAAAAACTTAAGAAAACTCCATGGGTGTACTTTTTCGTAAATTTAGTCTCTCAGGCTCGAAAAAGGATAAAATGATGCAAGAGAGAACTCTATCGACCATGATTAGTCAACGTATACCTTTTTCATAAATAGTCCATTTCAATCCGGAAAAGGGGTAAACTTATATTGAAGGGACGACCGTTCATTTACTTTAACGAGTTCGAATAGTCAAGTACTCGGCAATCTTTTCACTTTTAGAGAATCTGAAAAGGGCTTAAAAGAGGACTCCATGGTTTCGCTTTTTCGTAAATTTTAATGAGCCCGAAAAAGTGATAAAATATACTCTTCGTCAAAAAATGACCATTTTGCCTGAAAAATCCGTTATTCTGCACAAAAAACTCAAAAAATTAAACATACATGTTTCAATAATAAAATATTTTGAAAAAACCATCTTTTTAAAGTGAAAAAATAAACAAATTTAAAATTCATTTATTCGAAAAAACTTATAAAAATGAGTTTTTCAAGTTCATTTTCACCGTTTGAGTTTGGAGTGAAGATTTTAGAGCTTTTGGCAAAAAACGCTTCGGAGAAGATTCTGGACAAACCGGCCGTTAGAATCGAAAACCGTCTGCTCCAGGTAATCCACAAACTCTTTCTCTTGCATTTCATCCATTCAATTTTTTTAATTAGGGTCAAAATTTCATTTTTGGGAGGAAAATAGGTTGAAAATCCGCCCTCGAGGGTCCGCAAGTAAGACACTAGGTACCTGCGGACCTCGAAATTTTCTCACAAAGGAAAATGTCGGGGCCCCACACTTTTAACATAGAGCCCGTGTGGAGCTACACACTGTATCTGAGCGTAAAGTGCGGGGGTGCCGTAACGAATTTAAAAACACATTTTCCTCCTAAATTACCCAAATTTTTTGTTTCAAAATGATTTTAATCCTTCATTTTTCTTATTGTAGGATATCTACAATGCTCATTTGGCGAGAACGGGAGTATGAGGAGGTAGATGAAGCAGCAATGATTCATCAACCTACTTTGAAAGTTTTAAGAGCATGTGGGCTTTTCAAATTTTGGGCTATCAGTGGCATGAGAGCTCAAGTAGATCTTATTACTTGGTTGGTAAGCAAATGGGACGTTCAGGATCAGTGTTTCATGATCGGAGGTCACCGACTCAAAATTGAGCTGGAGGACATATATTTTTTGATTGGTTTGTCTAGGAGAGGTGAACCACTATCTCTATTTAGGGCTAGGACAGGTGGCCAGTCTGTTGCCAGCCTACAATTAGATTTTTTCAATGATGAAGCCAATCCCAAAGACAAACGGATTGACATTAAAACTATCATCCGTCCCGAGTTAAAAGTGATTGCTTTTACCGTTGTCAAGTTGTGCGGAAGTGCATCTTTGCATGTAGCTACTGGATCTCAGATGCAGATTGCAATAGATTGTTTCTGAGGCACCATATTCAACTGGTGCGAGGCAGTGTTGGCAAATGTGAAAGGCCAACTTACCAGAGAAAAGAATGGATAGTTAAACAACTTCGGATATGGGTCAATCGTAGTCACCTTTGCTCTAGAGAGGATTCCTATGTTAGCCCCGCAGCATATTCTTGTTGACGCTGGTAGACCTCGAGAGCCTAGGATGGTTCGTTGGGTTGCTTTGATGGCCCGCCATAGCGAGGGTGGGGAGATTGTTCGATTTCCCTCGACTTATTTTCGTTGGCTAGAACGCCAATTTTTTGTGATAGAGGATTTTCCTTATGCAGGGATGGATTTTCGCGGCGACCGGGATATGCCCCTTCCTCCAGGAGCTCAGTGGGATTAGTCAAGTAAAAAATATCTTTTGACATGTTTTAATTTCTAATTTTTATTTTGTTTTTAAATCGTCCAAAACAGATAACAAAAATTTCAAATGCAGATGTGGGTCCGAGTCGACCAGCGATTCTCCGCCCCTTTGACCGGAGGCAAAGGGATGCAGCACCACCACCACCACCCCCACAGGATCAGACTATAGAGATCCTGACTGATTTAGAACACCATTTGGAGCAGCTCACTATGGATATTCCTGAGACTACCATAGATGATATCCCACTCCGTCTACAGAGATACGTCATTGGTGTTCCTGGACCATTCAGGAGATTTTTGACTAGGGTAGCACGAGAAGTAGTGTATTATTGTGTTGATCACCACGGATAGTGGATGATTGACTTGTAGACTCATTTTTTTGTATCACTTTTTTCCAATCATAAGGCGTTTTGAACCTATGATCGAAGACGATGTACTATTTTTTGAACACTACATCTATACTGTGATATACTATTATTTCCAGTTACTTGTTCAATCATGTTATCGAATTTTGATTTACTATTTTGTTATTACAAATGTATGTTTATAACACTAGAAGCTATTGCATCTGCTAATGTATTTAAATTTCTTGGAATCTGTTGATACTCAATATATTCGAACTCTCGTTCCAAGAGGCGAACCCTTAAAAATAATCTTAATAATATTGAGTTTCTAATGGCATATACTCGATTTAACTGTAATAAAACGAGTTCTGAATCTAACCTAACGATCAAACTCTGAATTCCAAATGAAATGGATTCCGACAATAATTCAATAACTGCACTATATTCAGCAATATTGTTCGTTGTTTGACCAAGGCTTACCCCACGCATTGATACTAACTCGTCAGTGGGTGAATAAATAACCCAAGCTGCAAAAGAGATGTTATGTGTACTACGACAAGTGCCATCAGCAAAACCAATATATGTTTGAAAGGACGTCGACATCTGCGATATCAAAAGTATCCAGATAAGCAGGAATAGTAGTAAGAGCACACTTAAGCTAAGCACACATTTCTAATCTATAACACACCAGCTAGAAAGTAACTAATATACAGAGAAGATCTCCACACAAAAATCAAGTGTAATATCTCTTCAGATAAAGTCCATTTCTGGGTTTACCTAAAGAGACCCCGTCAAAATCAATCAATTCATAGGCCCCTTTTGTAAGTTGTCGCTTGACAATATAAGGACCATTCCACATGGGTTCAAATTTCTCAGCCCCTAGTTTATCGTTGGCTTGATCATAAATCAAAACTAGGTCTCCTTCTGAAAAATTACGAGGGGTAACACTTCTATCATACTGAGCTTTCATTCTTTTCGCATGAGACTCGGTAGCTAATGCAGCGGTGCGCCAATTCTCATCTAATTGAGCCAAGTATAAAAAATGTTTCTCCTCTTCAGAAGTGGTTGGTAGTAACTCTATGGCTAGTTGGAGTGACGATATCTCGCATTCAATGGGTAATACCGCTTCTAAACCGTAAACTAGTTGAAAAGGGGTAAAACCTGTCAATGTTTTTGCTGAGGTTCGATATGCCCAAAGTGCTGAAAAGAGCATGGTATGCCAATTCGACTTATGAATTCCAATGATTCATTTGATCATGGTAACTAAAACTTTATTAATCGCTTCAACTAAACCATTGGCCTGCAGATAATATGGTGTAGAACTGTCATGGCGTAGGCCAAGTTGGTCTGTTAACTTGGTCATCATGATATTCCGAAAATGGCTCCCGTGATCAGTAATTATCACTTGGGGTACACCAAAACGAGAAATCACATGATTGAATATGAAAGTAGCTGCAATTTTTCCATTTTCCGCAAATGTAGGCATCACCTCGGCCCATTTGGTAAAATAATCTACTGCTAGAATAATATACCCATGCCCCCTGGCCGAGTGAGGGTTACATGTAATGAAGTCAATGCCCCATTTTTCAAAAGGACTGACATCAATTATAGGGTGAAGAGGAGCAGGTGGTGCACGCATTTTTCTATCGAAAATTTGACAATTATGACATTTTTGGACCGCATAAATACAACCTTTAAACAAGGACGGCCAGAAATAACCTGCACGCAATATCTTTTGGGTTGTGGCGTACCCAGACATATGACTGCCACATGCTCCAGAGTGACAGTCATTTAAAACCTTTTCGGATTCTTCATGGGTTAGACAACGTCGAAAAACTAAATCCACACCACGACGGTACAGTGTGTCACCAAAAATATGATATTGTTGAGACTGGAAACATATTTTTCATCATTGCGACTGTGAAAGCTCAGGCTGAAAAGATTGGGTTTGGAGATAAACAATAATATCTCCATACCAAGGATCAATGGTACTAATAAGAAACAAGGATTTGTCCGTGATTGGTTGTTCCGCCACAGTTTTTGTATTAGTGCGTGGGAAATCACACATAAGTTTAGCAAATATCAATGATTTCTTGGATTTGGATTTTTCAAACTCCAAATCAAACTCCTGCAGGATAACAATCCATTTGGAGTATTTTCCCCCTAGCAATTGTTTATTCAAGATTTACATCATAGGGTTACAATCAGAGATCAATTTTTTTTGTGTAAAAGTATGTAGTGACGAAAACGTTGGACAGCTTGAACAGCCGCCAAGGCCAATTTCTCCACATGTGAATATTTGATCTCAGTCGGATACAAATTTCGACTAAGATAGTAAATCACATGTTCACTATGGAATTCATCTTCCTGAACTAGATCCATCCCTATCGTGGAATCAAAAGCGGCGAGGTACAAAAATTAATCTTGGTTGTAGTTGGGAGGATGCAGTAACGGTGCATGGGTCAATGCACTTTTCATAGCATCAAAAGATCTATCAGCGACCTCGTCCCAAAAGAAAGGAATATTCTGTTTCAATAACCTAGTGAAACCTTTCGTTAACTCGGCGTAGTTAGGAATGAATCGACGTAAAAAGTTTGCTTTCCCTTGCAAACTTTGGAGTTGGCGAAGAGTAGAAGGAGGAGGTAAATTGATAATTGCTCAACCTTTGATGGATCAACACGAATGCTTGCTTTTGAGACAATAAATCCCAGCAACCATCAGGATTGTATGAAAAAAACACACTTGTGAGAATTCAGACGAATCTTATAATGCCTACATCGTATAAAGATGGCTCAAAATGATTAATATGATCTGCTCTACATGAAGAATGAGTAGGAAAATCATTGAGGTAGGGCTGCACAATGTGCTTAATGTCGTGAAATGCATAAGACATTGCCCTTTGAAAAGTGGCGCCAGCATTCTTAAGGCCAAAAGGTAGTTTGCGATAAGAAAAAGTCCCCCATGGAAAAATGAAAGTTGTTTTAGGTTGATCTGCAGGGAGTATGTTTATTTGATTGTAGCCGGAGAATCCATCCATGAAAGAGAACATTTCACTTCCAGCACAATCGTCAATAATTTGATCGATGTAAGGGGTTGGATAATTGTCTTTTGGACAAGCTCGATTTATATCCCTATAATCGATACATACTCGTATTGTTCCTTGTTTTTTATTGACCAGAACAATATTAGATACCCAGTCCGTGAGTGGAATTGGATAAATAAAACCTACACGAAGTAATTTTTCAACTTCGGCTTTGATAGCAACAGCTTTTCTCAGATGTATCTGACGTAATCTATGTCTAACGGGTTTAGCATCCGGGTATGTCTTAATTTCATGAACAACAATTGATGGATCGATTCTTGGCATTTCTTCATATGACCAAGCAAAAATGTCGCGGAATTCCTGAAATAGGGCTTTATATGCTTGGATTTCATCTGGCGTACAACAAGCACCTATATGAATGTTTTCAACAATTCCAGGTTTTACTGAAATGTCAAGAGGAACCGTTGCAGAAATATTTTCTAAATTCAATTCAGAATCGATATGTGTGAAAGGATTATGAGGTTCTTTGACGTAATCAGTGGTAAAAATGGAGGAAAAATCATTCTCAAAATGATCAAGATCAGGTAAAAACGGAGACCTATGAAGAAGATCTTCCCATGGTAACTCATCTACAGACAAGAATTCACGAATATGATCATCAGTATTGAATACTTGTTGAACAAGATCCGTAATTGATGTCGAAGCTAAGCTTGATATTGAAAATGACTCCTGATTGATCACATTCACTGGATCAAACTCAGTTGAAGGAGTATCAGAAAATGACTGTGCATTCTGGTATGCTAACTCAAATGGACTCAAAGGCATCGGGCCATCGAAAGAATCCAATTCTGATTCTAAAGGTACTATCCATGGATCATCAAAAGACATAGTACTTGATGTAATTATATTGATATTAGAAATAGGAGATTATACGTTGGGAGAAGGCAGGGAAAAAGTTCCTAGTAAAGTCGAATCTCTAATCAAACCTACTCCGACATCCTTATAAGGGATAGTCGATTTTCCGATATGTTGGATACTATCAGTAGAGGCTGGGTCAGATGAATAATATGATAGCTGATCTATTTTAACGATCTTTCCTTTATGAGGAAACATGATGAGACGAAAGATCGATGATACAACAGCAGTCATGGTGTAAGACCAACTGCAACCCAGGAGAAGGTTGTAATCCAGAGGGGCATCAACCACCTCCACATCTAGATTAACCATTTTTCCTTCGACCTCTATTGGTAGATATTGTAAGATACCATATGGCTGAAAACCTCTTCCATAAAAAGCTTTGAGAATAGTTGGTGATTGGTTAATCGTTGGAGAACCAAGTGATTTCCAACATTTTAACGACATAATACACATAGAAGCCCCTTCATCAACAACAGTACGAAAGATACGTTTGTTTTTTACTATTACCGGAATCTGAAAAGCCATTTGATGGGGTAGGCGGGGTGTAAAATTCTCTAAATCAAAGATCATGAGGTTCGAATCTTGGAGATCTACGGCTCCTAAGGCTGACAAAAGCAATTTTCTTTGGGCTAGGCATGATTGCAATACTTCCAAAGCCGACATTGCTGAAGGGGAAATTGCCAAATCTTCAACAATATTGTAATTCTGAGCAGCTCTCGCATGTGGATTGAAAGCTGATTTACGAAGCACAACTTTTGCGGGTGGTTTAATCACTAAGTCATGATTTTGTTTCTCGGTCTGTAATGGATCAGAAACTAAGGGAGATGTAGTCGATGCAAAATTGGATGTTTCTTCTTCTTTACCAGTAATTTTACTACCATAATCTTGCGATCGCGTCGCAACCATCAAGATATCCTCAACCGTATTGGAGAAATATCCAACCATGTTACTATCTTGACCGGGAAAGGGATCCTTCAAGACAATAGGTATAGGTGAACCCTAAACAAATTTTGATACCTCGGCTCTATGCGGGCACTCTTTTGTAAAATGATCCTGGTCACAAATGAGACAAGGATATCAAGGTTTGCATTTTTCGTCAGTTGGTTCAGTTGTATCGGTTTTCTCTTTTGAAGATTTTTTCTTTTTATTCTTACCTTTCTTCTTACCACCAGTTTCAGATTTGGTTGTAGATGACTCTACAATGTGAATATCGGTGAAAGCTTCTTGGGAAGAATCTCCTTTGGGTGAATCAGGTAAAGTGATACTAGGAGAAGTGGTCTTGGAAGACTTCTTCTTACTTTTACCAGTACTAACAGAACCAATTACACCATTAGCGGCATGAGAGCCAGAAGGAGTTGTAGTTAATTGACCAGGTCTTGGTAAATCGGGTATTTTATCATACAAAGTACCTGACTGAGTATATACAAGGTCAAGGTACTGAGCCTAAGCAACGAATTTCTCTTCTATAACAACGCCTCCTTTGGCCACATCTTCAGTAATTTTGGGCAATAACAATTTAATAAACCATTCAGCCAAAATTTGATCAGGAATAAAGACTTTCACTAAACACCTTCTACGTCTCCACTCATGAATGTGATCAGATATGTACGTAGACGTAGACTGTTTTAATGAAGTCAGTAATTCTGTGTCGTTGTCGTATCTAACAAGCAACTGAAAATGGGTTAAGAAAGTAGTAGCTAACGTGTTAAAATTATTAAAAGAGCCGCGTGGTAACTAAATGTACCATTTGGCAGCTAGACCAATGAGAGTTCACTGAAAAAGACGCAATCGAATCAAATCATCGACTAGTGAATTGGATGCACACCAGAGGTGATAATTCATAACGTGATTAGATGGGTCCTCTCTTGACTTACCTTCAAATTTTGGAATATCACTGGGCAACTTGTTAGGCATCGGCAGCCAATATGGAAGATAAAAAAATGGGATCGTTCATAAGGCGTGATAGATCCAGTAAATCTAAAGTTGCTATGAATGGTAACCGATGGCTAGGGTCTTGATAACCTTGTGTGATCAAACCAGTGCCAGGAGGAGGATATCCAGGATACCCTGGAATTGGTTGTGCATTTGGAATTTTGAAACCTCCTGGGTAACTAGGATTAACTGGACCATACTGGGGTTGTTGAGGTACCTGATAAGTATACCCAGGGTACGGCTGATACTGATATACTGGATTTTGTATAGCTTGACCAATTTGATAATGTCCCTGGTACAGTTGATAAGTAAATTGTGGTTGACTAGAGACAATCGTACTAGTACCAGCTTGTCCTGTAGGCATCTGGACCGTAGTCTGAATTTTAGGTCCTGACTGTGGTACAGAGGCTTGAGGAATTTGTACTGATGCAGGGATAGAAGAAACTGGAGCTACAGATACTCCAAAAACATGTGTTGTAGGTTGAACAGAAGTTGCAGTAGCTGCAGCAGTTTGAGGCAGAGTCTGAGGAGTACTAGGCCTAGGCTGCTGAACAAAACCAGGTGCAGGGACTTGAATAGTAGGCTGGACAGGTTGCTAGGTTGGACCAGAAACTAAGGGTTGTCCAGGTTGATTAGGTAACTGCACATTAGGTTGCATAGTCTGTTGAATTTGGGATGGATTCCACACCATGTTCATTCTGGGGTATTGACCCGTAGAAGGTTGTGCATATGAAGGACCATAACCTAGTTGAACGTAGGGTTGATAAATGACTGGTAAATTTCCAGCTCCTTGTAATAATGGTTGACCGGAAGGAAGTTGGAAACCTTGAGTTGGGCACTGACCTTGAGGTTGATAACCTTGAGGCATGTACTGAATCTAGGGTTGATAACGACCCTGAGGAATATACTGAGTCTGGGGTTGACCTTGGGGTATGTATTGTCATTGAGGTTGATAACCTTGAGGTATGTACTATCCTTGAGGTTTTTCTCCAGGTAAATAATATTGTCCTATAGTTTGTCCTGGTAAAAAATTACCTTGAGGTTTCCCTCCAGGCGGTAACTGACTACCTTGGGGTTTCCCCCCATGCAGTAATTGACTACCTTGAGGTTGCCCCCCAGGATATAAATGACTACCTTGAGGTTGCCCCCCAGGTGGTAACTGACTACCTTGAGGTTGAGGATTTCGAATATTACCAGACATCATAAAAAATTTCTCTGCCTTCAACGTTTCAGTTTTAGCTCTATTTATACCAGTTGATAACACTTGTTCAGTTGGTCGAGGATTTTCTCCTGAGAAAGTACTAGAGAGTGACTGGTACCCTGAAGGAATAGAAGGACCACCGTATAAAAATGTTTCCGGTGATTGGGAAAACATAGATGACTCACCTGACATAATTGATGAAGGATGAAAAGGAATTCAAGGTGGTGAAAAACTAAGACCCGGGTTTTCTAAAAAATCTGTCAATGATAAATACCAAGCGTCACTTCTAAAAGGACTATAGAATATTGATTCACGCTCCCTAAGATTCAAAGTCTGTTGGGTTTCGGGAAGAGTTACGTCTTCGTCTGGACCAAAAATTTCTTCAATAGATATGAGGTCAGAAGGAACATTTTCAGTAATGATATGTCTTACCCTAGGTGAACCAGGATCACTAGAAGTCAGAGTAACAAATCCTGAAGATGGTTCCTATAGCAAGTTCAGTGTCAGGTTTAGAAATTTCAGGTTCTTCAACTAATTCACTGGAAGAAGAAATACTACCAGTAACTTCGAAAACTGAAATTGGCTCTTGAATATGCTCTGTTGTTTGTGATTGATAATCAGGATGAAAAACTATAGATGACTCTCCTACTTCTGTTGATCTAAGTCTACTGTCACTAGGTGATACTAGAGCTCGCAGCCCTTCAAGTTGGCTTGGTGTATACTCAGGGGGCATCCCCTGGAGTCTACGCGATTATCTTGGTAATTCAACCACGATTAAAAATTATTAATCACACACAATCAAACAAAATTTCAATGAAAAATCCTAGAGTCACTAAGAGAACAAAAAAATGAATCACACTCCTAAAAATATAGGAGATCAAACCACACGCAAACAGTAAATTCCCACACTAAAAACACTAGTTGGTGATGAAATCCAACATCGTAGTATTTAATGTAGAAAGGGCGGTTGGAACAGTTACCCTGACAACCTGCTTAATGAAACATACCGATGCAAGTTTCTCCACTTAAACCATCTCGAGTGAAGATAACCCTCCGGAGAGTCCAAGTGAGTCTAGTCGATGTCTGCTCTAGGTACAGTGGGATATTTCCTCCACCATCACCTTAGGAAAAAAATGTAAGATTATGGTCACTATGGTTACCAACAGGAACTAATATACCTAGGGGAACAGTCTATGGTCCGACATACGTGCAAGGGCAGAGTAACAAAGCTAAATCCCCTTGAAGGCTCTTTGATATAATCCAAGGTATACCGACAAGTGACCCCAGGCTCCTAGACAATGGTCTATCTGAGGTTTACCGTTGTTAATACGCGCATATCTTCTATCGTTCCCAATGAGATAGAATTGATTATCCCACTAGTTCAGATATGACCTCATGCTTGACTCCTTTAAGAGGAGCTTCCTAGAGCATACAAGCGACTATTGGATTTTTTTCCTACCGCAGGATCAACTACTTGTTTGTTTTAATTGTCTTGGTGAGTTAATTACTCCCTACTCCAAGACACTAGCCTAAGCTATATTGGTGAAAAGAGCCCTAGAAATATAAAAATTACTAGATTGATTTTAATTTAATCATTGATTTTAATGGACTGTTTCTTAGGAAAATAGGTGCGAAAGTGAAACTGATGATATGTAGTGACCCGACTCAAACACACTAAAAAATGCATCTATTATGACAAACAATCTGTTTTCTTTCAATGAATTCTATCTAAAGGAAGAGTTGAGAAATGCAATCTTTTAAAAACAAATATTTCCTTCAAACAAGAATAAATGAAAAGAAATCTAATTTCAATGAGAACTCAAAATGATCTAATGCTCAATAAGAAATCCCTTTTATTCAAGATCGAAACTACAAACCAAGTTTTCTTCAAAAGAACACTACAATTTCTAGAAATAACACTCAAAGCTAAAAACACTATTTTTGAGATCTAAAAATCATAAGACTAAATCTGAATTAAAACTTCGAATATTTTGAGGATGTCTTACTTAGGTTGTAATCTAACTAAGAAATTCTTTGCTTGGATCAGCAAGAACTCAAAAACCATCCAATTTTGGTTTTTAAGTGAAATTCTAAACTTATTAACAAAATTTCTTTAAAGATTTGCAAATGAGAAAAATGGAATCTAAATCTCATAAAACAATTTTTGCTATGATGTCAGACTCAGCAAGAAAGCAAGGAAATACCAGTGATCTAAAGGTATATCAAGGTTTCTAATCTTTGAGCGGGATAAAGACAAATCAAAAATCATTATAACATGCAGATCTTTCAGAAAATCATTCAAAACTAAAAATGTTGAAATAAACTTTTAACCAAGGCTTCCTGACAGAAGATACAAGTCTATTTATTCACTGAGAATCTAACTTCTAATCCAGAAAATAGGATTTTAAGATTTTTCAAAAATTTCACAGGGTCCGCAGGATTCAGTGCAAACCAGTGCGGTCTCGCACTGTGGGTACAGGAAAAGTGCGGAACTGCCCGCACTGTCTATAAAAGAAAAGAGCGGACACAAGAAAACTAGAGAAAAAACAAAAAAAATTCTCAAGCATTTCTCAAGGATTCTACAGGGATAAACTACCCAAGCCAGTATCAACCAATCAAAATCAGAAAAAATAAATTCACAAGTCAAAAGTAAAAGAAATCAAAGTTCAAGATCCATTTCCCTAGTGGAGTCGCCATTTTGTTGGACATATAAGTCGTTCTTGCAGACAACACAGACCTCCCAAGTGTCCTACAGATAGCTAGCAACAAACGGAAAATTAAATCTATCTTTCTCTATATATATCGCGATTCATAATTAAATGCTATAAAGGCTTAACGATCCTACCTTTGTTCCAATGCTTGTTTGTAGTAGTAGTCCTTCAGTTTCCCGAAAGAGTTGCCTTCGAAGATCTGCAATCACAAAAAAGCAAACATAAAATAGCACCTGCATAGCATATATTCACAAATCATATCTATTATGGTGATCAAGGAATCCATAAAATAAACCAATCAATTGACAGCTTATTAAGAAAAACAGACTTATTTGTATTAATTTAAATAAGAAAAGCCTTACAACCGTGTCCGCCTTGATGTCATACAGGCCTTCTTGGGGTCCAGAACAGGCGTTTCCTTTACTCTGACAAGCCTTGAACTCTTCCAACCGAGATACATACAGGTATGTAATCTTTCCCACATAAAATCTCAGCTAAAAGGGTCTGAGTTTCAACAGCATTTCACCTCCAACAATACGAAAGCTTCAATTCATCAATTGTAACCCCTTGAGGCTGCCCTATGCCTCTTTTTATAGTGAAAGAGAGGAAGTTACAGCTCCAAACAAGAAGGGATAGAATCCTCCTTCAAAGGGATTAGTTCTTTACATCAAGGGGTTAGCTCCCTAATGGATGGGATGCATGAACTTGAAAAGAACGAACTTTCCACCGCAGGAATGTTTCTAGAAGCTTCCAAAAATGACTCAAACTGAGCTTCTATATTTTACTTGCGCCTTTTCTTATCTTTTACAGGGGTCCGCACCCTTAATAAACAGAAAGTGCGTTTGGCTACGCATGATTTATAGCCAAAAAGTGCGAGACCGCAGGCAATACTAAGAGAAAGTGCAGTACAAGAGTTTTTAAGACTTTTATGAGCTTTTCTCTTAATTTCAAGGCTTGACTTTAGGAACTTTGATATTTCAGACTTCTAAGGGAGTACTAAAATGTCATGGTGACAAATTTCAGTGTAACAAGGGCAACACCAATCACCAAAGAAAGCTCTATGTAATCCATTTTTAAAGTAATATAATGTTGAATTACAAATTAAAATAAATAAATGTACATACATTGATTTATATAGAGTTAAATTTTGATTAAGTTAAATAAATTTAATTAAATTACAAATTTTATTATGATTTTTTTTTATTATAAGAATATCATTCACATTCTTTATCCCCTAATTACCATTGCATTTAAAATAATGGATATCATCTAAAAGGTAGTTAAATTGTTTGCAGACCATATTTAATGTTTACTTTACATTAGTTTAGTTGACTCCTACAAATATTAGAATTTTTGAAAACCTTAATCAATGTTCATTACAAGGTAGTTGATATTTTTAAATAGGAGGCCAATCCTAGTAGATAGCATATTTTTTACTTATTTTAGGTATAAAGGAAATATCATACCAATATCCCACTTACAAATTTACATTTCTCCATAATCAAAACATGGTTCAAGATACTCGGGTTTAAATCACTTACAAATTCCAACTCAATTGAACTTACTACAGTACATAACAATATAATGTGGAATCTTTTTACAATCATCAAGTGGATTCAAATCTTTCTTTTATCTTATTTGTCTCTTGTTAACACCCTCATGATCATTCTGCTGACTCTCTTAATGAATACAGTTTTGAATTAGAAAAAACCACAAATCCACCTAACAAATCATGGATAATATATATATTTTCTTATTAACAACACAAAATATAAGTTAGATTGGGAAAATTGATATATGTGCTAGATTGGGAAAATATAAATTATATTGGAAAAATGGATATATGTGCTACAAGAAGGGAGAAAAAGGAAAATTTGATGTAGGAGTATGATATATTTTATTTGTTGTAATTATTTAAATTGAGAAATATAGAATTTTCTAGATTTTATGAGTCATTCTAGAATTAATTAAGAGATTAAGAAGTTAGGATAATATTCCTAAAGTTAAGAGGATAATTTTTAACTTCCTCCAAATAACTAGGAAGAAGTTTCTCTTGAAGAAATTAGAGATCTATTCCATCCTAAATAAATAACCATGTAATCATTTGCAATGTTTATGCTTTAGAGTGTGATTTTATTAATAATATTTAAGTGTGCGTTGAGTTGTTAATCTCTGCAGCCTTTTACATTTGCAATGTTCATGCTTTAGAGTGTGATTTTATTAAGAAAATTTAAGTGTGTCTTGAGTTGTTAATCTCTGCACCCTTTTACATTTGCAATGTTCATGCTTTAGAGTGTGATTTTATTAATAAAATTTAAGTGTGTGTTGAGTTGTTAATCTCTGCACCCGTTTTGGTATCAGAGCTCAAGGTTAGAGCGAGTATGTGATAGATTGTTGCATTGAGTTCTGTGTGTGAGAGTAAGTTTGAATGTGTTGAGGAGCCACACGCACACACTAAGACACAGATCATAAATTGAGGCACAATTGAAAGTTTTATACAAATATTGAGTCCCATCCATCACCTTCACCAACATCATCATCGACAGCTGCTGTCGAGCACCATAATCTACGAAGGAGGAGCTACACAACATTTTTGGTAAGAGCGAGTATGAGCATACAGTTTCGTTATGCGAATAATATGTGTGGTGTGTTTTAATGTGCATATTAATCTAATGCCTAGTGAAACTTTGAGCTGTGTGTGTTGATTTAACGTGCTGGAAACATGGAAACTGGGCGATAAAACTAGCCCATGCCTTCATATGATTGGATTATATTGTGTTATAATCAAGCATCCAAAGAATTCAAGCAGGGCAGTGGAGAACAACGATGAGGGGACCACTATTTTAGTATTTGTGCATATGTTATTTTATTGTCGCCTGTCCAGCAGAAGGGAGCTCGACAACAGTGTTTCCTTCGAAAACATATATCCAAAGCTATAGGTGGTAGACCGAGTTGTGAAAGGAATTCTTGTTATTGTATGTGCAACGTGGAGTTCAACCTGTACAGCTACATAAAGGAACAAAACCAATTCATTGAGTGTTGAAGTGTCTGTGTGAGAAGGAGCCAAAGAAAAAACTTATTATGTGGAGCGGTGAGGTTGTGCGTGAAGATTGTACGTAGATGCAAGCGTGTTGACCCTTATGTAGGCCAAAAGAAGAAACAAACTAGATAAGAGAAGTAAATTTTAATCGTGCTCTCCATAAATTTTAACGTGTTCTTCATAAATAAAATCATACATGTGAGAAAATGGATATATGGTGATTCTCTGTATTTAGTGTTCCATCTTCCATAAAATTATTATAAAGGGATTTTATTTTAAGAATGTGATTTGTACCTTTGATATTAAAAACAAAAACAAGGGAGGATGTAGGGCAGCAAGTCCCTGACTTGAGCAGGGCTTTATCTGATCATTTCTCCCGCATTAGTCCAACAAGATTCCATAAAAGTTTAGAAAAAAATTGCATTGACAATGTGAGAAGTCCAGAGTTATTGCAATCGTTGCTCGTACTCAACCAGAGACCTATTATGACATAAGAAAAAACTTGCTTGGGGTTGATAATCTGAAAAACTTTATGGAATATAATGCTTTCCTTTCTAATATTCTTTGTCGATTAGCCTTCAATCCATTTTCTACTAGTTATATATTGGTGTAAGTCGTTGAATAAAGTCATTTCCTACTACAGGTTATCACGAATCCGTCAAACTCATGCTTACTTACTAAGGGCTCACGAGCTATTATCCCTGGATAATATAAATTGTATTAAGAGTAAGTATGCAACTAAGCCTGCTAGAATCATAACCACTCCGTTGTATTACTTTACTCATGGATACATGAACCATTAAGTTAACTTCTATTGACACATAATAATTATTTGAGTATTTACTAGGACGATAGTTGCTTGCTCACATATATTTAGGGTAAGGAAATAGTTTACTGAGTAAGACAATTGTAAGCTTACATAAAATAATAACTCTAACCCTAAGTACTATGTAAGTACAGTAGGATACTTAGTACTAAACTCTTTGTAAGACAAAACTGGAATTAAGTAAGGAGTTGTATGTAAATATTATCTCTATTCTAGATGGATTTGAACCATTAATACCTAGTAAGTAGAGAATATTGTATTCGACAATGGTAAGAAATACTAGTCTAACATGAGAAATCTATGATGATTTTTGTACTAGAACAAATATTTCACCACCATTAGTACGAGCCTTATACTTACAACCATACTAGATTCATCACGAACTAATACCGCTGCATCACACCCAATTCATAAGTTGTTGGCAATATGATGCAGAGTGTTGTCCTTGATGGCAACCCACTTGATAAAGATGATGGCAACCTACTTGATGAAACTTGTACTTAATGGAAACTGTCTTGATATACTAATTAATGATGTAAATTTGATGTGTCTACAGAGCAGCTCAGATGTAATGATGAAAGGAATTCTAGTATGTGCTAGACCAATGATGAAAAGTGTGTGTCTCAAGGCATACGTGGATTTGTCTAGGAGAAGTAGCGTATGCACGCAGGAAAGTACGTGCCAAGTCGCGTATGCTCAATTGCGCTCTAAAAGTGTAAAACCAGGGGTTACTACCATGGTATTGACCCATTGTATTGAGCGTTGGGTTGTCTATTTGACCCCGTCCAGGAATACCATTGGAAGTGGTGTGGTTTTGGCTCATGGTATTGATAAAGGATAAACCTATATAAGGAGAATAAAATCATTGTGCAAGGAGTGCAGGGGTCTGGGCTTTAAATGAATACTTCACTTTGAAGTTTATTTGTATGGTTGAACTCTGTTCTTAATCGATAGATCTGAATCTATGATGCACCCATGAATATGATGAAGGTTCAAAATCTCTAGATCTGGAAATGATGAATCTCTAGGATGATCTGAAAAGAAGTATTGAAGACCTGGCACAAATCTATTGAAGATATTGAAGAAATATGGGTAAGTCCATAGATCTAATCTGTTCTGCAAAGTTTATCTTTTATAGATCTATATGCAAGTTCGTTTCATAAAAAGCGTGTATATACGCGGATCTGTTTAAACAAAGGAGAGTATGGATTGTTAGGGTTTTTCTGAAAAGTGCACAGATGTATACGCGGGTTGCCTTTATTAAAAGCGTGTATATACGCAAGTATGTTTGAAGAAAAGCGCGTATGCAATTTGAACTGATGGTTGCTCAATGCTGATTGAGAGTCTACTTATCTATTCTGAAGTCTGGGTTATCTCTGATATTCTGGTTACAGTGGTTTCACTGTTCTGTTTGATGCTCTGGGAAAAGGACGTTTGTTGATAAGTGAAGGATTGTGTTGAAGCTATTTTGATCCAATTTGAAAATTGATGAAACATGGTCTACAGTGGATCTGAAGGTTGAAGCCTTCAGTCTGAAGGTAGTAGCTCCCTTCCAGGAGAGGCTGGTAAACGAGAGCAGGGGGTTTTTGCTCCCTTCCAGGAAAGGCTGGTAAACAAGAGAAGGTTGTAGCCTTCTGCAGGTGGGTGCCTGCGTGTTGGTATGAGCCTGCGCCAATACATGTTGTAAGAAGTTTTCTTAATAATAAAGATTGAATACTGAGACGACGGCAGCGGTGGTTTTCTCCCAAATTGGGTTTCCACCTAAAAATCCTGGTGTTCATGTGTGATTGATTGTGTGTGATGATTACTCTGTTCTTTCTGCACCTGTTTGTTGTTTTCTGAACATCTGATAAATGATTAATGCAATGATCTAATTCATGAATTAAATGCATAATTAATTCACTGGATATACGCGAGTTCTTTAAAGGATATCCGCGTATATACGCGAGTTGAATTCAGGAAAGTAGCGTATGGGTTTTTAAGAAGGAAATATCAAAGTTTTATTTTCTGCACTAAATACTGATTCACCCCGCCTCTCAGTATTTTTCCAAAAATTGGTATCAGAGCAGGTCCTTCTGAAAAGGCTTAGCCACTAGAAGGAAGATCAAGCAAGATGAGCAATCAAGATGGAACAGCATCTATCAAGCCTCCACTCTTTAATGGAAGCAATTTAATCTTCTGGAAAATAAGGATGAGATCCTATCTTTAGTCTATGGGAGAAGATGTATGGGCCATTGTTGAACAAGGATATCAATATCCAGCCGTAGTACCAACGGATCCGACAGAAAAGAAGAATTATGAAACAAATGCAAAGGCAGTCAATGCACTATTGGGAAGTCTAACTAAATCAAAATTTTTCAAGGTTATGCAGCTGAATATAGCAAAGGCAATATGGGACAAAATCATCCTAAGTTATGAAGGAGATGCAAAGGTAAAAAGTGCAAAACTCCAAACTCTCAGAATTGAATATGAAAATTTGAAGATGCATAATGATGAGAGTGTTGCTAGTTTCTTCTTACGTCTTGATGATATTGTAAATCGTATGAGAAACATGGGAGAAACAATAGAAGAATCTACTTTGGTTGAGAAAATCTTAAGATCACTAACGGAAAAATTTGAGTCAAAATTTTCTGCTCTTGAAGAAAAACAAGATCTTCAAAATCTTACTGTCATACAACTCCATGGCATACTAACTACTTATGAAATGAGAAGAGGAGGACCATCTGAAGACAAAGAAGTCATCTTTAGAGCTTCTACAAAAGGGAAGGAAGTACAAGAAGCAGAAGGATCAGGATATATCTCAAAAGAGGATGAGGTAAATTTTGTAAAGAAACTTCAACTTGGCACAAGACGGTTCAGAGGTAAGCTTCCTTTCAAATGTTTTGATTGTGGAAGATTTGGTCATTATGCTACTAAGTGTCCTTATAAAGAAACATCTGCAAAAGGGAAGGAATTATCAAGAAGGAATAAGCACCGGTCTATCACTAGGAAAAGTTACTACACTCATGAAGACAGTGATGGGTTCTCTGGTAGTGAGGAAGAATGTGAACAAGACCTTAGACTTCTCATGGCATTTGAATCTAAAGATGAAAAGGATACTTTTGTCAATGCTCTAGAGGACAATGATTTTCTTGAAGAAAACAATCAACTCAAAATTCGCTTAGAAGAATGTAAAATTCTCTTAGAAGAAAGGAAAATTACCATAGAGACTCTAAAAAAGCAGAATGAAGAAGCGAAGAAACACAATGAGAATTTAGAATGTGAAGTAGTAAGTCTAAGAAAAGAACTTGAGAAAGAAAAGACTCTGAATCTTAGATTTGCTAAAGGATCCGAAACCTTAGATGATATTATCAAGGTACAACGTTCTCCTCTTATAAAGACAGGTCTTGGATATATCGGAGAATCCTCTCAGGCTTCAACACCAAATAATCTAAAAGTAGCTACAGCTGGTTTACTGCATTCAGCCACTCAGAAAGGGAATAAAGACTCTTTACAGGTAAAGCATGATCATCACAATTCAAGGAACACTAACAGGAATGTCTTTCAAAGAAGCTACAACTAACATATAAATTCAAATAGAAGAATTCATGATCGCAAAAATTTCTACTTCAATGGACAATGTTTCTCATGTCACAATTTTGGTCATAAAGCTATTCAATGTGTTGCCTATAAAACCATCATGACAAGAGAAGCAAGAAAGAAAAGGATGGATATTGAACCAAAGAAGAACACGTATAACAACTTTTTTCCTCTTCAAAATGAAGTTGAATGTACTTATTGCAATAACTTTGGCCATTTAGAATCTGAATGCAGGAGCAAAGTCCAGCCAAAACAGGATTTTCCTTCAAGTTCCAAAGTATGGAAAAAGAAGGAATTACAGGTTGAAAATTGTGGGATAGCGTTATTTGCAGAAGGTGAAGAAAATCAATGGTACATTGATAGTGGGTGCTCAAGACACATGACAGGTGACAAAAGCAAACTTATTTCATATAATGCTCTAGAAAAGGAAAAGAAAGTTACATTTGGAAATGATAATCCTGCTGTAATTAAAGGAAAAGGGTCTGTGTTTCTAAAAGAAAAGGTGAAGGCTAATGATGTCATGTATGTGGATGGATTAAGGCATAACCTGTTAAGTGTAAGTCAAATGTGTGATCAAGGAACTGAAGTTGTCTTTAGTTCAAAAGAATGTGTGGTTCATGATCTTGATACAAGTAAAACTATTATAAAAGGAAAAAGAACTCCAAGTAACCTGTATGTATTAAAGAACTGCAAAGAACAATGTTACTTGAGTAAATCTTCAGAAAACTGGCTATGGCATAGAAGGTTGGGGCATCTAAGCTTCTCTCAAATCAACAAATCAAGCAGACTTAATGTTGTTCGTGGTCTTCCCAATATTACTCTACCTGAAAGTATCACATGCAAATCTTGCCAATTCGGCAAGCAGACCAGAGTGCAATTTAATGCCAAGGAAGGGTCATCAAGTAGGCCTCTTGAACTCATTCATACCGACATATGTGGACCTATGAGGAAAAAGTCACCTCGTGGTGAAAAATACTATATCTTATTTATTGATGATTTCTCTAGAATGTGTTGGATTGGGTTGCTTAAACACAAAGATGAAGCATTTGAAAATTTTCAAATCTTCAAAGCGCTGGTTGAAAATGAATTAGATCTAAAAATCAAGTGTCTTAGATCTGATCGAGGAGGAGAATATACATCAAATGAATTTCTTGAATTTTTTGAACAACATGGCATAAAAAGACAGTTTTCTGTAGCAGGCACTCCACAACAAAATGGCGTAGCAGAAAGAATGAATAGAACAATTCAACAAATGGCTAGAGCTATGCTTCATGATTCCGGAACACCTGACATTTTTTGGGGAGAAGCAGCTCACACAGCAGCAAATATTCTTAACAAGGCACATGTTCGGGTAAATAGTGACTAAACTCCATATGAACTCGTATGGTAAAATCTCCCTCCGTTAAGCATTTTAGAGTTTTTGGAAGTAAATGCTTTATCAAAACAATGATGAAAGTTTGGTAAGTTCAACCTGGATTTTAATATAGTATACTTTGGTTACTCATCTACAAGCAAAGAGCATACAATGTTAAGTACAAAAGGCTTCGAAAGATTGTTGAATGTATTTATGTTGTCACCGATGAGTCTCCTCATAAATTTCTAAAGAAGAAAATACCATTTGTTGCAAGAAGATGATGGTGACTATTGTCCTTCTACATCAAATAGGAATGATATAGACAGTGGATCCAATGAAGAACCTGAAGATGATTTATCTGAAAAGGCTCCTTCCAGACATGTTCAAAAGAACCATCCAGAATCTCAGATTTTGGGAGATAAGGCATCAGGTGTACAAACAAGAAGGACTCTTGTAGGATCCTCTAGCTATCTGGCATTTCTATCCACTATTGAACCACACAATGTCAATCAAGCTAGCAAAGATGAATATTGGGTTCAAGCCATGAATGAAGAGCTTGATCAAATTGAAAAAAATGACACTTGGGAATTAGTACCAAGACCTCATAACAAAAATTTCATTGGAACTAAATGGATATTCAAAAACAAGTTAAATGAAAATGGGGATGTCATAAGAAATAAAGCTAGACTTTTTTGCAAGGGGTATACTCAACAAGAAGGTATATACTTTGAAGAAACTTTTGCTCCTGTAGCTAGACTTGAAGCCATAAGAATGTTTCTTGCTTTTTCAAGTTTTCAACAAATCAAAGTTTATCAAATGGATGTTAAATCTGCATTTCTCAATGGTGATCTAGAAGAAGAAGTTTATATAGAACAACCAGAAGGATTCATTTTGGGAAATGATGAAAATCTTGTTTGTAGACTCAAAAAGGCTCTATATGGTCTCAAACAAGCTCCAAGGGCATGGTATTATCATCTTGACAAATATCTTCATCAACAAGGATTTTCAAAGGGGTCTGCTGATAGTAACTTATACACAAAAATTGAAAATGATAAACTTTTGATTGTGGTTGTATATGTTGATGATATCATTTTTGGAAGTAATGAAGAATCTATGAGTCAGAAATTTTCTTCTGTCATGCAGCAAGAATTTGAAATGTCTTTACTTGGGTAACTAACATTCTTTCTTGGCTTGCAAGTGCATCAAACTGCAGATGGTATATTCTTATCACAAGAAAAATACCTTAAGCAAATTCTGAAGAAGTATGGCATGGAAGAGTGCAAACCTGTAAGTACACCAATGATAATCGGATGTAATCTCAGTTCTCATGATGATTCTCCCACGGTGAATCAACCAGAATACAGATCTATGATAGGAAGTCTACTTTATCTCACTGGGACTAGACCAGACATTATGCATGTAGTTGGGATTGTTGGACGATTCCAAGCTAATCCAAAAGAGTCTCACCTTCAGGCCGTCAAAAGAATATTCAAATATCTACAAGGAACTCAAGACTTTGGACTATGGTATCCAAAGAATGCTGATCTTACTCTTCATGCTTACACTGATGCAGATTGGGCTGGAAATGTTGATGATCGGAAAAGCACTAGTGGTGGTGCATTCTATATGGGGCCCCGATTAGTATCTTGGTTCAGCAAGAAGCAAAGCTCTATTGCCTTATCTACAGTAGAAGCAGAGTATGTGGTTGTCGCATCATGTTGCACTCAACTTCTTTGGATGATGCAAACCTTACAAGATTTCCAAATCAAATGTTCACCTCCTATTTCCATTATGTGTGATAATACAAGTGCCATCAGTATCTCAAAGAATCCTGTTATGCATTCCAAGACCAAGCACATTCCCATAAAGTATCATTTCTTACGTGAACAAGTGCTTGAACAAAAGGTGAAGTTGGAGTATGTTCCCTCCAAAGAAGAAGTTGATGATATATTTACCAAACCTTTGCCCAGGGAAGTGTTCGAATATCTCAGACAGAAGCTGGGAGTAGTCTCTGCCATGCAGAGGATCAGATCTGATTAAAATTCTGAAGATTAATTTGGATACGCGGGTTTCTTGAAAGACAGTCGCGTATATACGCGAGTTCATACACAGAAAACCGCGTATGTGTGGTTGCTTACAATTTTTCTAGGTCAGCATTTCTTTAGCACAAGCTATGGTGCTGTTTGGTATCTCTGATGCTATTTGGAGTCTCTGGTGGTATTTTGGCTCTTATATTTTTGTTTCATTCTCTAATTTTGGGTGAAGATGCCTTGATGATTTGCTGTTGAAAGTGTTCAGGATGCACATATTCAGGGGGAGCATTAGCCTTGCTGAGTATAATGCATTATTGGCATTATGATGATTCTGAATTATGATCTCTCTCTTGAGATCATTTTGTCTTGGGTATGAAGAGTCATATTTGTAATTTGATGAAAAGGTCATGTCGAGACCTATGATGTAAATTGTAATATTCAGTCATGTAAGGACTTGTTCAATGTGTAAACCCGCTTGGTTGGGTAGTTGGATCAAAATGTGTAAACCCACTTGGTTGGGTAATTGGATCAAAATGTGTAAACCCACTTGGTTGGGTAGCTAAGTCAAAATGTGTTGGTGCTTTTGTAAATCCACTTGGTTGGATCTTTGATGTAAGTATGAGTCCTTGGTGATAGGAAGGTCATAGAGTCATGTAATTCATTGAAAAACATGTTTGAAGATTCAGCATGAACTCAGGGGGAGCATGGTAACTTCAGTGCACATCAGATCTACAACGCTCTTCTTTCGACATGAGGAGAAAAACCTTGTGTTGGTGTTGATCCGCCCTTTTCCCTTGATGTCAAAGGGGGAGAGTGACATGGTGTTTGAATAGGGGGAGACTATCATTATGCTTAATGTATCTACCTGTTGTGATCAAACACCATCGTGATTGCCATCAAGTCCAAAGGGGGAGATTGTTGGCAATATGATGCAGAGTGTTGTCCTTGATGGCAACCCACTTGATAAAGATGATGGCAACCTACTTGATGAAAGTTGTACTTAATGGAAACTGACTTGATATACTAATTAATGATGTAAATCTGATGTGTCTACAGAGCAGCTCAGATGTAATGATGAAAGGAATTCCAGTATGTGCTAGACCAATGATGAAAAGTGTGTGTCTCAAGGCATACGCGGGTTTGTCTAGGAGAAGTAGCATATGCACGCGGGAAAGTACGTGCCAAGTCGCGTATGCTCAATTGCGCTCTAAAAGTGTAAAACCAGGGGTTTCTACCATGGTATTGACCCATTGTATTGAGCGCTGGGTTGTCTATTTGATCCTGTCCAGGAATACCATCGGAAGAGGTGTGGTTTTGGCTCATGGTATTGATAAAGGGTAAACCTATATAAGGAGAAGAAAATCATTGTGAAAAGTGTGTGTATATGTCTGGGCTTTAAATGAATACTTCACTCTGAAGTTTATCTGTATGGTTGAACTCTGTTCTTAATCGATAGATCTGAATCTATGATGCACCCATGAATATGATGAAGGTTCAAAATCTCTAGATCTGGAAATGATGAATCTCTAGGATGATCTGAAAAGAATTATTGAAGACCTGGCGCAAATCTATTGAAGATATTGAAGAAATCTAGGTAAGTCCATAGATCTGATCTGTTCTACAAAGTTTATCTTTTATAGATCTATACACATGTTCGTTTCATAAAAAGCGCGTATATATGCGGATCTGTTTAAACAAAGGAGCGTATGGACTGTTAGGGTTTTTCTGAAAAGTGCACAGATGTATACGCGGGTTGCCTTTATTAAAAGCGCATATATACGCAAGTATGTTTGAAGAAAAGCGTGTATGCAATTTGAACTGATGGTTGCTCAAAGCTGATTGAGAGTCTGCTTATCTATTCTGAAGTCTGGGTTATCTCTGATATTCTGGTTACAGTGGTTTCACTATTCTGTTTGATGCTCTGGGGAAAGGACGTTTGCTGATAAGTGAAGGATTGTGTTGAAGCTATTTTGATCCAATTTGAAAATTGATGAAACATGGTCTGTAGTGGATCTGAAGGTTGAAGCCTTCAGTCTGAAGGTAGTAGCTCCCTTCCAGGAGAGGCTGGTAAACGAGAGCAGGAGGTTGTTGCTCCCTTCCAGGAAAGGCTGGTAAACGAGAGAAGGTTGTAGCCTTCTGCAGGTGGGTGCCTGCGTGCTGGTATGAGTCTGCGCCAGTACATGTTGTAAGAAGTTTTCTTAATAATAAAGATTGAAGACTGAGACGACGACAGCAGTGGTTTTCTCCCAAATTGGGTTTCCACCTAAAAATCCTGGTGTTCATGTGTGATTGATTGTGTGTGATGATTACTCTATTCTTTCTGCACCTGTTTGTTGTTTTCTGAACATCTGATAAATGAGTAATGCAATGATCTAAGTCATGAATTAAATGCATAATTAATTCACTAGATATACGCGAGTTCTGTAAAGGATATCCGCGTATATACGCGAGTTGAATTCAGGAAAGTAGCGTATGGGTTTTTAAGAAGGAAATATCAAAGTTTTATTGTCTGCACTAAATACTGATTCACCCCCCCTCTCAGTGTTTTTCCAACATAAGTTACAGTTTTTATTTAAGATTACATTATCCATCAAGTGGACAAAGTGAGTGAGACTAAGTCCAAGGGCCCCTGCTATGTATAGGACCGGACATCTCTCATCCACATATGGCACTTAATTTAAAATTTTGAAATAATGTATTGCAAAAGTAAAGATGCAATGTTCACCTTCTCTGACGGTGTTAGGAAACATCTTAGAAGTGGTAAAAAGGAGAAACTATGGTTCTCAAATAAAACCTGGGATTAAGTATTCCAGAAACCACCAACCTACTGTGAGAGATGATCCACAAACTTTCTTTGTCTTTGGACTATTTCATTTGTTTCCAATAAGAGGAAAACTTGAAGATGACTTTATTTATGAAGATGAAAAATGGCATGTCATTCCCTCAAATGCCCGCATCTTTGGTTCTATCTTCTCCAACCTTGAATTGCTCTCTTTCAGCTGCAGCAAAAAACACCTAATTGGCTTAGCACAATCAAAGTACCCACATTTTTTCTTGAATACACTCGCATGTGGCAATATAACAATATTTTTTGTACTCATAGAGTCATAATTGGTTGTGGCATCAACATGAAAAATTCTACCACCATCATAATGAGCAATGTATAAACAATAACCTGATCTGAGTGTAGAGAAATAATACATTGAACAAAACAAGTTTTCTGGTTACCAACAACAAGACCTAACTTCCAATACTTTATGGATGTACCTGGCTTAGGCCAAGATTGTGGCATTGAATTTCCTCCCGAAACTGAGGTCCTCCTTGATGATACATTTTCTGAAAGACAAGGGTTTCAACATTTTACAGAACAAAGAGACACCTATCATAGTTATAGTCCATTCCTGCCCAAAAGAATTTTCCCTGATAATTTTTATGAAAAATAACTCGCACTATACTTCATGATAGATATTTGCAAACACTAGTACTTTTGATATATATAACCTCACCTCATTTATATGTTAATGTACCTCAAAACATAAAATAGTTGCTTCCCTAGCATTAATGTTTGAGTCTTCTATAAAATGTAACACCTGAAACAATAATGCCAGAGTAAAGAATTATCATATGACACAACACTAAAAAGACAACTAATAACCACGCTAACTAACAATTTCACACAGGTAGTATAAGTACACAAAAACACTGAGTAATGTCTGTTATTTTTTGGTTGGTTTGATAAAAAAACACTACATGGGGTATTTTTTTTTGGTTGATTTGATAAAGAGAACTATGTAATTTCATTCTAAAAGTAATGGAGGACAATATAACTACTGATGGAAGCACTAAACGCTGGAAAGGAAGCTCAGTGGAAGCAAAAATACTGAGAGAAGTGCAACAGTTCAAGCTAATTCTTCATGAACTCGCCAATTTTTATGTGTCCAAGCATAGCTCCCTACTCTCTTCACAATTATTGTTTGAGATGATACCTGACATACACATCATATAATTTTAAAACTATATGATGTAAAAAACCAATTTTACTATTAATTGCACTTCAAAATCTAAAAGAGACAAGAATTCTGCTTCCAAATTATTTTGATAGTCATAACCTTTTAAACAAAATTCAAGGTTTCTATAACTACATCCAAGGAAATCAGACACCATGTAAAATAAAGCATTTTATCAAATTGGATTTGTAAAAATTTATATCTTGGAGTCTTAATGAGAGAAATACTTGAGTTAGGGTCTCATAAACAACATACAATCAGAAACTGTAATCAACAAATATTGTTGGGCTTTACTTTTCAAGTTCATGCTCAATTTTTTTTTATAAATATTTTATATTGAAATTTGAAATAAAAAATTAATAAAAAAAATTAAAAACATAATAACTAATAAATAATGACAAATTTGGGAAAGAAATATGTCTTGTATGTGTTGGGAAAAATACTGAGAGGGGGGGTGAATCAGTATTTAGGGCAAACTGAAACTTTTTACTTTTTCATGCTCTAAAACCCATACGCTACTTTGCTGAAGCCAACTAGCGTATACACGCGGATATCCTTCATAAAACTCGCGTATAAACAGAGATCTAATTATTAGTTCTTCACTTATATCATTCCATCATTCATTCATTAGATGTTCTATAAACAGTAAACATGTGCAGTAAGAACAGAATAAACCATCACACAAAGAATCACACATGAACACCGGGATTTTTAGGTGGAAACCCAAGTCGGGAGAAAACCACCGCTGCAGTTGCTCAGCCTTCAATATTTTATTATAGAGAAAACATCTTACAACATATGTGCTGGTGCAGACTCTACCAGCACGCAGGCACCCACCTGCGCTCGTTTACCAGACTCTCCTGGAAGGGAGCTCCAACCCCCTGACTCGTTTACCAGCCTCTCCTGGAAGGGAGCTACGACCCCCCGATCTCGTTTACCAGCCTCACCTGGAAGGGAGCTACGACCCCCCGATCTCGTTTACCGGCCTCACCTGGAAGGGAGCTACAACCCCCTGACTGAAGGCTACAACCTTCAGCACCACCTTGGACCACGTTTCATCAATTTTCACACTGGATCCAACAACTTCAATAGAACAACACTTGCAGGCCACATTTCATCATATTTTCAGACTAGACCCTTTCCATACTTTTAAGCACAGTCAACCATGAAACAGATACATATAACTCACTGACAGATATCAGTAAACCAGCAGAACAGATCAGACATTTCTTACCACAGACTTCAACAAACCCTAGTTTGCATACGCGCTTTCCTCTCACTGATGTCGCGTATATACGCGCTTCCGTCCACATCAACCAGCGTATACATCTGTACAAACTTCACTGCGCATACGCTCTTTTTCTTCAGAGAAGCCGCGTATATATGCGCTTCCTCTGCGGCTAACTAGCGTATGGATCTTCAACCATTACAGAGCTACATACTTCTTCAGATCAGATATTCAGTTCAGATTCAACCCTTTACTTCAGACAGATGTTCGCCTCATCACAGATCTAATCACTCCATAAACAGATCTAGTAGATACAAATACATTTCAGATCTAGATCCCCTTCTTCATCATTTTCTTCATTGGTGCATCATAGATTCAGATCTATCATCAAGCCTTTACCCTTTCCATACAGATATACTTCACAGAGAAGTATTCATTCAAGTTCAGACATCTTGCACCCACACTCATGATTTGCACAATCAATTTCTTCTCTTTATATAGGTTTACCCTCTTTTAATACCATGAGCCCCTTTTTCAATACCATGAGCCCAAAACTACATTACTTCCAATGGTATTCCTGGACGGGGTCATTTAGACGAATCATTACCCAATACAATGGGTCAATACCATGGTGGTTACCCCTGGTTTTGCACTTTATGAGCACTTTTTCCCATACGCGACTTGGCACGTACTTTACCGCGTGCATACGCGACTTCTCCTAGGCAAATCCGCGTATGCCTTGAGACATAATCTTTTCATCATGGATCTAGCACATATTGAATTCCTCTCTTCATTACCTTCTGTACTCTCTGTAGATACATCAGATTTACTTCATCAAGAACATATTCTATCAAGCACAACTTCATCAAGTAAGTTTCCATCTTCTTCATCAAGTGGGTTGCCATTCCATGACAACACTCTAACATCATTTCACATCAGATTTACAATTCCTTTCTTCATTACCTTCTGTACTCTCTGTAGATACATCAGATTTACTTCATCAAGAACATATTCTATCAAGCACAACTTCATCAAGTAAGTTTCCATCTTCTTCATCAAGTGGGTTGCCATTCAATGACAACACTCAGCATCATATTGCTAACTAACATCATTTCAAATCATATTTACATCTTTTACCAAGTTCATCAGGTCAAGAATAACTTCATCAGGTGGATTGCCATCAAGGACAACACATGCCAACACTCTCATGTCTTCATCTTCATTCAGTGGGTTGCCATCAAGGACAACACTCTGCATCATATTGCCAACAATCTCCCCCTTTGGACTTGATGGCAACCACGATGGTGTTTTATCACCACAACAGATAGGTACATTAAGAATACAATGACACCATGTCACTCTCCCCATTCTTTGACACCATTCTTTCTCTTCATTCAAACACCATGTCACTCTCCCCCTTTGAAATCAAGGGCAAAGGGCAGATCAAAACCAACACACTCTCCCTCTTTTCTCCTCATGTAGAAGAAGCGTTCTGCAGATCTGATGTATACTGAAGTGACCAAGCTCCCCCTGAGTTCATGCTGAATCTTCAAACATATTTTTCAATGAAGTATATGACTCTATGAACTTCCTATCACCAAAGACTCATACTTACATCAAATATCCAACCAAGTGGATTTACATATGAGACTCAAGTACCCAACCAAGTGGGTTTACACATTTCAACTCAGCTACCCAACCAAGTGGGTTTACAAAATTTGACTCAGCTACCCAACCAAGTGGGTTTACAATATTTGACTCAGCTACCCAACCAAGTGGGTTTACAAATTTGACAAGTCCTTACATGACTAAATATTACAATTTTACATCATGGATTTCTACATGACCTTTTCATCAAACTATAAATATAACTTTAAGACCAACAGCAGAAATTCCTCAAGAAAGAGAACATATGTCAGAACCATCATAATGCCAACAATGCATTATACTCAGCAATGCTAATGCTCCCCCTGAATCTGTGCATCCAAGCATCCTTTTTCCTTTTCATATGACTAAGGCTCCCCCTTAGTTTGTGCATCCTGAACACTTTCATCAAGAGATCATCAAGTCATCTTTATCAAAACATTAGAAATAGAATTATGTGAACTGGAACACCACCAGAGATACCAAACAGTATCATAGATACCAAACAGCACTGCATCTGTGAAGAACGTTGATCATAAACAAAAATTGCCAGCAACAAACCATGCGTGTCTTTATGTGTTTCAACTCGCGTA